>AUXI01000034.1:0-68371 GCA_000482105.1 Crithidia acanthocephali | reverse complement strand
AAACCGAAAAGGACCGTTTCCCTAAAAAAAGGGGAAAAAAGAGTACAGCAACAGCGGGCTACTGCAGTTGTCAAATAAGAAATGTGAACCTTTGATGAGTAAAGTTCATGTTTTGGACTCAAGCTGCTTTTTGGTGCATCCACACCTTTCTGGAAAAGCAGCGTTCAACCTTGCTTTTCAGGAACAGTCCAGCAACAATTCTAACTATTCTAGTAACGAACGTTTGAGAAATACCGGTCACCTGGTGCAATGCGGGAGCCAACTGCTCTTCGCACGAATAGCTCGTTTGGTGATATCACTTTTTTTTTCTTCATTGTTTCAGCTTCAGTCTGTACTCCTGTTCTTTTCCACGCAAACAGCTCACGATACTTAACTAAAAAAAAATATAATAATAATAAGACACAACAGCACAATTAGCGTGTAATAAGTGTTTAATGTATAAGCAAAACAGACACCGTGTCTTTTATCCACACTTCTTCCTTACTGAGAACGCAGCAATGACAGTAACGGAAATGGAAACAACGTATCAGACTGCAGAGCCAAAGCAGCAGAGTCTATGAGACTGTTGTTGCATAGGTTCAGCAAAAGGAAAAACAAAAACCGCTGTCAGTTTAATGTGAGACTGTGTTATCATCTGCCGCTGACCACACCCTGACAAAGATTCTGTTCTCTGAGTCGTAGATGCTGAGACACATGCACGCACACACAGTCATTCAGAGGAAAAAGACTGAAAGCTAAGCATTGAATTTAAAAAAAGAAACAAAGGCAAGAAGCGAATTGTCGCCATGACGTAAGGTTTGATGCTTACACATCCAAAGCTGATCCCGTGCCACTTCTCTTCGGGACTTCTCGTTTACAGGTCGCTGTTAGCGTAGCTGGAGCTGCCGGCCGCCTTGTAGCACTTGTTCGCGTGTGCCCAGTTCACCATGTTCCACCACGCGTTGATGTAGGCCGCGCGGTCGTTCCTGTAGTCGATGTAGTACGCGTGCTCCCACACATCACACGCCAGAATTGGCGCGAGATGCGGCTCCGTCAGCGGGCAGTTGGCGTCGTGCGACTGGTACACCTTCAGCTTGCCGCTCGCCGTGTCCTTCACCAGCCATGCCCAGCCAGAGCCGAAGTGGCCGTTTGCCGCCGCCGTGAACTCCTCCTTGAACTTGGCAAAGCTGCCGAAGCTCTCGTTGATGGCGGTGGCAATGACACCAGTCGGCTGCGAGCCCCCGTTGGGCGAGAGGCTCCGCCAGTAGAAGTCGTGGTTGAAGATCTGCGCAGCCGAGTTGAAGGCGGGGCCCTTCACCGTCTGGATGATCTCCAGCAGCGACTTCTTGGCCAGGTCGGGGTTGGCCTCCGCCGCAGCGTTCAGCTTCGCCGCGTAGCCCTTGTGGTGCTTGTCGTAGTGGAAGGTCACCTGCTCCTTCGAGATGCCCTTCGACGCGAGCGCGTCGTAGGCAAAGGGAAGCGGCTGGACAGAGAACGGCATCGTAAACAAGTTTGTGGATGGTCTTCTAAAGAAAAAAAAAGACTTTGGTGAAGCAGATGAAGTCTGCAGAATACGTCGCAGACCAAGGGCACGGCGAAGAAAAGAAGGAGGAGTGAATCTCAAAAAAGAGCGCTGCAACAGTTGAGAAGCGAGATGCGCGATCGCAATGAAGGAGTCCGGTAAGCACGGAGAAATCCTTTTTGTCCCCAGTGCTCTCTTTCACATGTTGAGTGACATCGGAAACCAGTGTACTTCAGACTTCCGTTCAAGTGACACGGCATGAAGAGGCACACGGTGAATTGATGAAATGGGACGTCGTCGGATCATCAAACAGTACCTGACATTCTGTCACCTTTTTGCCTTCCCTAATATAAACAGAGACAGTGGGCGTTTTCTCATTCTCTCCTCCTTTTTTTTTTTTTAAAGTGCGCGTACAACGCCTGTATTCACATTTGAGTGCCTCACAAAGAAAGACAGCGAAATTAATATAAAAAAAATCTGCGCATGGCTTTCCGCTCCTCTCCTCAACTCCTTTCCCTGCTGTCGCTACAGATTGTAAATCACAAAAAGGAGATGAGGGAGGCAGTGGCGGTTCGCGCTCCGAGTAAGCACACACAAAACCACTTCCTCGTGTTTTTCGTTTGTGCAAATGCTTTTTTTTCTTACTTATCTATATATATATATATATGTGTGTGTGTGTGTGTGCCAAGCGCCAGAGAAACCACTGCCACGCTCTTGTACTTTCGTTTACATAAATGGTAAAGCAAAGGTTTGGTGCTTCTTGCACTGCCTTTTGCATTTCGTTGATTGCGCAGGCAGAGGGACAAGAGCACTGTCACCTCGCGACCGAGGCGTGGAGAAAAAAAAATAAGATGCTGTACACCATCAACAAGAAAAGAGCAAAGACGAGCCCACTACTCTCTCTCTCTATAGAAACACGTCAGATCAGCCAACAACACACACTGTACCAACAGAAAAAGCAAGCAGAGACGACGAGAGCTGATCGTCCTGCTACGCAGCGGGAGCAGTGGTGGGCTTGCTCTTGTCATCCTTCAGCATGTCAATGATCTGCGCCATGTAATCGTCCTTCGCTGGGTTCTTCTTGTACGCGGCGGCGGTAGAAATGGCGCTCTCGAAAAGCTGCACCACGTTCGTGCCATCCGCCGCCGACACGTAGTAGAGCGGGAAGTTGTACTTCGTCGCGAAGGCGAAGCTTTTGCTCGTCACGCTTGGGTCGACATCAATCTTATTACACGCCACGATGCACGGGATGTGCTCGCGGTAGTTGCGCATCTCCGCCAACCACTTCTCTAAGTTCTTGTACGTTGCCTTGCGGGTGCTGTCGAAAACCAGAATGCACGCGTGGGCCTCGTGATAGTAGCTCGGGTGCACCGTCGCAAAGCGTTCCTGGCCCGCCGTGTCCCAAACGTCCACGTCCACCTCCTCATTGTCCTCGGACACGAAGTCGTATCGGTAGAGGGTGAGGGCGTACGTGGACATCTGCACCGGCACGTAGCGTTGCATAAGGAAGCGCTCCACCAGCTTCGACTTCCCCACGGCACTGTCTCCAAGAAGGATCAGCTTCACCGGCTTGCGAACGTCGTCGGGGCGGTTGTCCAGCACCGTCTTCGGCTTCAGGATCTTCATTTCCTGGGACATAGCGACACAGATAGAGGAAGGGGGGGGGGTACAGAGGGGGGAATCCACTGCGACTAGGAAAACGTGTCAGCGAGGACCACAACGTAACACAGGACAACGCCGAAAAAAAAAGAGGAGGAGTTGGAAGAAAAAATGGAGAAACGACAGAAACTCAACACGGCGTTGCTTTTTTCGATTGTGCACAGAAGATGAGCCAGCGTCGCCAAACAGCCAACAAGTATCAGCTAGGTGCCACTGACAGCTTGGCAAAGAGAGAACTATAACCTCAAAAAGACACAGCTTTGCTTAAGCGACAACTTTTTTTTTATGTGACGGATATGGAAACAAAAACCAAACAATATTGACAAGGGGAAAAGAAAAGGAGCCGAGCGTGGCAGCTGTCACAATGCTGCTACAAGAAGGAACAGTTCTTACAAAACCAGGTAAGGAGCGAAGCTTAAGCTAGCGTATTAAAAGTGTGTGTATGTGTGTATGTGGAGCCAACAACAGAAAGAGAAAAAAGTGCTTAGTCGCCGGGGTGATGCTTAAAAAGAAATCATCAAAAGTGAAGATGAAGGCGAAAAGAAGAGAGAGAAGCATTGAAAGAGTAGAAAAAAAAAACACGCACTGCTTGTCTATTGCGTCTATGGAAAGCACGCCTCAATGGACTCTGCGTCGGCGTAGACTTGCCTATCCTGTCGTGCGTGGAGTCGCAAGAGTGCACGACGCGAAGCATGAAGCCGCAGCAAGCTCTTGAATGACTTTCCCTACGTTGTGAAACGCAATGTATGCGTGTGTCAGTGCTGCATAAATGAAGCAACAGCATCGGCAAGACAAAATGGTGAGCGTGTTCGCAAAAGCGATCCCTCCACCCAAGCGTGCAGGCTGGCAGTAGAGTATTCTCTCTGGCTGGAAACTCACAAAACGCTTGTTTCCTTTCCATTGCTTTGTATTCCATTCCTTTTAACAAGCGAAGGGTTTAATAGAAACGGTATGTGACAGGCATCATCAACCAAAATAACAAAACCAGCAACCTCAACGAATAAGAGCGCGCAGTGATCGACTCCGAACCGCATCAGCTCAACGCGTGGAGTACGCATCAACAGAGTTGCATTCTCCCAAGGCAGAAGAGCGCTACAGCCCCTTCATGTCAAACTTCATCGGTGGCGCCATCTTCGGCATGGGTGCGTTCTCCTCATTGACCTGCTTGCGGAGTGTGTCGACGCTGCGCTTCTTCTCCTTGTCCTCCATCCCCTCATCTTCGATGCGCTTGTCGCGGCCCAGCAGATCCTTCTCCACCACCGCCGCCTCCGTCGTGATCATCATTCCCGCCACCGAGCACGCGTTCACCACGGCCGACTTCACCACCTTCATCGGGTCGACGATGCCGGCCTCGAACATGTTCACGTACTCACCTGTCTGCGCGTTGTAGCCGAAGCTTGGGTCCTTGCGCGCCATGACCTTTCCCGCCACCACACTCCCCTCGACGCCAGCGTTGTTCGCGATGTAGCGCGCCGGCAGCCCGATCGCCTTCTTGACGATGTTCACGCCGGTGCGGATATCCGGCGGCAGCCGGCGGTCCTTCGAGACGCCTTCGAGACGGAGGGAGGCCATCAGCAGGCCCGTGCCACCGCCGGCGAGGATGCCCTCTGACACCGCCGCACGGGTGGCGTTGAGCGCGTCGATGATGCGGTCCTTCTTCTCGTTGATCTCCACCTCCGACGCGCCACCGACCTTGATCACGGCGACACCACCCGACAGCTTCGCCAGCCGCTCCACCAGCCGCTCGCGGTTGTACTCGTGATCCTCGGCACTGATCATATCCTTGATCATCTGCACCCGCTCCTCCACGGCAATCGCGCTGCCGCCGCCCTCCATCAGAATACACTCGTCGCGCGACACGGTCACCTTGCGGCAGGTGCCGAGGAAACGCTCGGAGAAGTCGTTCTGGTCCAGCGAGAGCCCCAGGTCCTCGGAGATCATCTGCGAACCCGTAAACACCGCAATGTCTTGCAGCTGGTTGATGCGCATGTCGCCGAAGCCCGGCGCTTTCACGGCGCAGCCGCTGATGCGGCCCTGGATCTTATTGTACAGGAACGTGTGCATCGCCTCCCCTTCCACGTCCTCGGCAATCACGAGCAGCGGCCGCTTCTGCTGGATGGCGTAGTTCAGCGCCGGGAGGATGTGCGCCACGCTCGTCAGCTTGCGGTTCGCCACGTACACGAGCGCGTTCTCCAGCTCGCACTTCTGCGCCTTTGTGTTCGTCACAAAGTACGGCGAGGTGTACCCGCGCTCAAACGACATCCCCTCCACCAGCTCCAGCTCCGTGTTCAGCGAGCGGCCCTCCTGCGTGGTGATGACGCCGTCCTTGCCCACCTGCTGCATCGCATCCCCGATAAGGCTGCCGATCTCCTGGTCCATGTTGGCGGAGATCATCGCCACCTGCGTGATCTCCGACTTGGACGTCACGGGCCGCGACTGCTCGGCAAGCGAGATGAGCACCTCGCGGCAGGCAAGGTCGATGCCGCGCTTCAGGTCCATCGGGTTCGTCCCGGTTGCGACGCTGCGGAAGCCCTCCTTGAAAATGGCGCCAGAGAGCACGGTGGCGGTTGTCGTGCCGTCGCCGGCGTTGTCGTTCGTTAGCCCCGCGACCTGCCGTACCAAGTTGGCTCCCAGGTTCTCAAAGCTGTCCTCGAACTCGATCGCCTTGGCCACCGTGACGCCGTCCTTCGTGATTTTCGGACTGGCGTAGGGCATCTCGAGGATGACGTTGCGGCCCTTCGGGCCGAGGGTGACGCCGACCGCCTTCACCAGATTCTCCACACCGGCCAGGAGGGCGTTGCGTGCCTCCATGCCATAGCGGATGTCCTTCGGCGTGGAGCCGTACTTGACGCACCGCAGCGCAGTTCGCGACAGCATCAGCAAAAACAGAAAGTCGAGTTTGCCTCTTTGTTTGTTCCGTGATGGATTCTGTGAGAAGGGAGGAAAAGAAAGGTCAGTTTCACAAATATCTTTTTTGTTGGTGTTGAAGTATGCGCAGACAGGGCGGACATGACCAGTCAAGTAGAAGAGTTCTCGGATCTGGTTTCACCGTTAGAAGCACCGCATCTCTCTCAAAAGAAATGCTTCAGACATGAAGGTCTTTCTTTTTTTTGTAGGTATGTAGTTGCCGTGTCGCAGTCGGTGTAGTGGTATCTAAACCAGTAAGCAACACACAGTACTCTAAAACTTTATAATAATAATAAGAACAAACAAAGCCAATGTTACTACTGTACAAGGCAAGCTTTGCCCACGGTCACTCGCAGTAAAAGCAGCGGCGCGCAACCGTCATCAACTCGCGGTTCGGACCCATCGCAAATGCAAAGCTGCCGTGCGGTGGCGGTAGCGTAATGTGCCACTCCTCACCATCCTTACGTGACAGCTTCACCTCAATCTGGCCACGCAGCGTCAACGTTTCCAGCAAAGGACGGGGCGGCCCATCTGACGCACTTGCCGAGGCAGTACCAGCAGGTCCACCACCGCCTCGCAGCAGTGCGCTGCCGCCGTCACTGGCGCTGCGACTTGCCACCAGTCCTGTCGGGTCCTGCAGCTGCCCTGTTTCTTCCGCCGTTGCACCCCCTCCAATGAGAGAGCCACTCGCCTGCCCAGGCAACAATAGCCCTCCACGCAGCTGCAAGAGCTGCTGCTCCCGTGCCCACTCCAGCGGGCTGCGGCGGCGCAAGCCCATCGAGAAGCACGCCAGCCCGGCATTGGCGGCCGCCGTCACGGACCACGCCGTGTACTCCTGCGCCACGTTGGCGCCGATCGCGTTGTCCGTCAACCCGTCGTCTCCGCCTGTCGCGCTCGCCGGCATCGGTGGGCCGCATAAGTCGTCGCCCGTCAACACGTCATCGTACACGGCATCCATCGAGCGGGGCAGCGTGGGGCCCTCACGCAGAATGGGAAAGTCAGACATGAAACCGCCGCCCGTGAGAACGTAGCCCTCCATCACCTCCAGCGGCGCAGCGAGCGTGATGGCCTCGCTGAGGTGTGGCAGCTGCCCTTGTTGACCCGCGGCCTGCAGCGTGGCACCCGACTTGTCCGCGATGTGCTCCTCTGCCAGGAGTCCGTACAGCTGAGAGCGTCGCTGCAGGGCGTAGAGGTCATCGTTTGGAATTCCGTCAAGTACGCTGGCGAGAGTGACGCGTAGCTCGTAGAGGTGCGTGGGATCGATCAGCGTGACGACACGCACGACGAGCAGCGGTGGCGGCCGGTGCGGCCACGCCTCGTGCAGGGGAAGCTGACGCACCACCCACGCGTGCGGCTCTGGGTCGTAGTAGGAGGCCAAGAGGCCCGCCTCGCCACCACCGTAAGGACGTACAGAGGCAGCTAAGGGTTTGCAGAAGGCGGGCAGCACCACCACGATCTCACTCGCCTGGCTCTGGCGGGAAACGATGTGGAAATGATCGCTTGGGTTGCCGTCCATCAGAGTGCTTCAGTGTTCTATGGGGAACGAAAAAAAAAAAGCGGAGCGTGGAAGTCTTTTTTGTTGTTGGTGCTGGTTTATTGCGTATGGTGGGCTGTGTAACAACGTGAAAGCAAACAGATGAGCATAGCCGGTTTGTGCTGCAAGGGAAAGGGAGGCTTGCTGAGACAAAGAAAGGAAGAGTATTAAGAAGCGTTGACTGAGACGAGAATCAACAGAGGTGGTAACGCCACGAGGAAACGTGGCGAGCACGCCGCAACACCACGAGAACACACACACAGAGAGCTGCTTCTCTTAAAAAGCGTCAATAGAGTTCTAAAATAAAAAAATAGTCCGCGGCAGCGCATTTGTCGGCACATGCAGAAAATAAAAAGAAAGAGAAAGGCCACAGTTTTTGGTGACGGACAAAATCTAACGGACCCTTAGTCTGGGAGCAAGACTACAGCTTGTTTCTTTTTTTCCCCCCGTTGCAGATGCAGTTGGTAATACGATAGGCAAAACAGAAAGAATAGGGAACAAACGTTAGTGCTTTGGGTGTGTGTCAGCAAACTACAACACTCACTGTAGGGAAAAAAAGAAAACCACAAAAAGTCAAAAAAGGTTTTCTTTTTTTATTAGAAAAGACTTGCAGCACTAGCAGCACCCCCGGGGAGGAAACCACAAACAAAAGCTGTCACACATAATCCTGCGTTGAAGACGCGTTCCGCCTCTCCTCCAACCCAGCGGGGCGGAACGGCGTAAACACCGGTGGTGGGACGTCTCCTGACCGCTGCGAGGACGGCGGAGGGGGAAAGTTGCCTCCAGTTGGCGCAGCCACAGCAACAGTACGTAACACCGGCTGGCCGTAACGCGTCTCATCAGCGTGACTGCTAAACTGTCGGAGCGCAGCAGGAGCCGCGCCGACAAGTGCGTTTTCCCTATTCATCACACCGTAGGGGCTAGTGTACGGGGCCTGCGGAAAGGAGGCGGTTGCCGCCTGGTTTGTGAGGGCAGCGGGAAACGCACCGCCGCCGCTGCTGCTACCGTGGTTGCTGTTCGTGTAGGTGCTCATGCTTCCCCCTGATGGGCCGTGCAGCACTGGTGGCTGTCGAAATCCGTCCGGCAGTTCCGATCTGGGGCTGTGTGCGCCGCTTCTGATACCTTCCGGACCGGGCACGGTCTGAGATGCGGGCGGAGCAGGAAACGACATAGCGGTCGCTCGCCCTCTGAGGCCATCGGCCGTGTAGCTCTGGGGCACGTATGGCGATACCGGTGCGCCAAGCCCATGAGACGAGGCGGGTGAGAGGGTGTTGAGGCTTGCGTTGTTGTTGCTGCCGCTCAACGCACGGTTGGAGGAATTGTGCGGCAGCCCGCCGAACTCCTCTCCGTCGGCACCTGCACTGTGTTCGTCATGGTGCTCGTGACTGTGTCCATGGTGCTCGTGACTGTGTCCGTGGTGCTCGTGGCTGTGTCCGTGGCTGTTCCCTGAAGTCGTGGTGCCCCATGACAGAAGGCTGCCATCTCCCATCGACCCGTCCGTGCCATTCGCCGGGATGCACTCCACGTACACGTGCGTGGCGAGCTCCACCAGCTGCCGCCGCACCGCCTGCGAGACGGCGCACGCGTCACAGCCCGACATGAGACGAACGCGGACCAGCAGCATGCTGTCCGACACGTTCATGTTCCACCACACCGTCGACTGCACCTGCAGGACGCCGTCGAGCATCTTGACGTTGCGCAGGCAGCGCTCCAAGCTGCGGTTGCGGCGCAGGTCCGTCACACACTTGTTCATCAGCAGGTCCAGCATCGTTCGGCCTTCCTGATAGCCGGTGTAGCCGTAGAAGCCGGCCAGCAGCAGCGCCGCGGCGGTGTCAAAAATGCCGCTGTCTGTGATCATCATGACAATGCTCACAGCCATACAAGTCGCGGGGCACAGCAAGTACACCGCCACCGTGGTGAGTTTGTTGTGCACGGTGCGGCCTCCTCCGCTGCCGCCCAGCGCAGCGGTCGGCGAGGCTGCCGACGCGTTGACCTCCACTACGGTCTTGAAGAAATCGCCACCGCCGATGGCGCCACCGCGGCCATCGTTGCTGGCGGCCACGCACGCCTGATGGAGGATGTCCTCGCTCTGTGCCCCTGCCATGCCGTGGTGGCCGGTGACACGATCCGCCATGCGCACCTCACGGCGGTACACAACGTGAAAGACGAGCTGCAGGCCGCCCGTGCACAGCAGGTAGTACGGGTTGGAGTGGTGCATGTGCATGCCGCGGTGCAGCGACTCCACGATCGTCGTCAGGCACCCAAAGACGAGGAAAATAATGCCACCCAGTCGCACAACAGTGCTCAGCCGGTAGAAGCCGAAGACAAAAGGATAGTTTTGCTGCGTGCCGGCGCGGCTGCAGAGAGCTTGTGTAACGACACACGCAATGAGCGACGCGGCCGTGTTCAGCAGCACCAGTGCTTGCACGGAGATGAGCAGGAAACTGGTGGAGATGGTGAAGAGGATGCTCACCACCCACAGCACCGCGAAGACGGCGGCTGCCTGTTGCCGACGGCGGTGTTCTTCGTTGCGCAGCGCGCTGAAAAAAAGCGTCTGGCCATCTTTCAGCATCGTGCCACAGTGCGAAGGAGTTGCACGCACAGACAAACACAAAGAAGGAGCAGTGTATCCAGTCCACAGCGGGAGAGGCAAAACAACAACAGAAAAAAAACTCTAGCGTGTCAGTAAACCGCTGACAGCACACAAGTATGTGTTTTCTGCGCTGCAAGTTGCGAGTATTGCCCCAGTTCAGAGACCTCGAACACTCAAACAAAGAGAAAGAAGACTAGGGGAAAAAAGGAAGAGAGAGAGAGAGAGACGAATAAAGTAGTAGATGGGAAGGAGCGATGATACATCAAAAAACAGGATGCAAAAAACAGTGCGCATACTTTTGTTGTTTTTCCTCCAAGCTGCTTTACAGCCCAAACGAACTGAAGGACGCGTTGCCGCAGTTGCTTTTCCTACATGCTAAGCATCAACCGAAAACAAAGAAAACAGCTGCGATGAATCATCGAGCGTGACAACGATGACAGTACAAAAATCGATGCGGCTCTTTGAGTGCTTCAGAAAACCGATATTTCTTATTCGTTGTTGTTGTTGTTTTTGTTTTTGGAGATCGTTACAACCATTTAATCTCTATGTGTTCTATGAAAAGGTATATAAAAAAAGGGCAGATTTTGGTAAGCCCACAGCAACCATTTCATTCTACAACTGTGTCGTCTTCTATGAAAAAAAAAAAACGGCAAAGTAAAGCAGGAGAGTTCTTAGTCACGTGAGCGCTTGGCAGCGGTGGTCATCAGTGGCAGCAGGTGCGCCATACCCGCCGCCTCCAGCGCGGCCCGTACGTCCTGCACGTTGAGTGTGGTCCGGGAAGAGCCGCCAGCCTTGCGCTCCGCGTCTGCCAAGCACGCCAGATACAGGACTGAAATCGTGGCGCACTTCTGCAGCGCAATGCGGGCATCACGCGACACCGCCATCCCCTCCGGCAGCGCACCGTCCACGATGCGGTTGACCTGCCCTGCAGCCAGACTGCGTGCCTTCACGGAGTTGGACTGGGGTCTGGAGGCGGTAGGGTAGTCCGTCGCGGCTGTGTCAGCTGCAGGAGATGCACCGACTTCTGCACCAGCGTCATCGCGGGCATCACGCTTGTTTACGCCAGGTCCAGAAGATTCTGCGGGTTCCATCACGGGTAATGCACTCATGGTACGTGGATGTTGTTAACGTGTGGAATAGACTGTTGTAGTCGCGTGCAGCATGCTCACGTTGTTGTGGAAACACGCGCTAGCAGCAACAACAAAGGAAACCAGAGAGGGCAATCAGAGAAAAAAATTATTGAAGCAAATAAAAGCTTGAGAGTGCGCAGCACGGGTAGCAAGGAAACAACAACAACAAAAGGCTATTCACTCTACAAGACTCCCCAGCAGAGAGGCACCGAGTTCGCCTGTTGCGGTTGTAGCTGTCAGCCACCATAAATGCAGCTGCTCTAGATTCTTGAGCAACTCACGATCAGCACGAGAAAGGAAAAAGTGCAGCCTACGGTGAGCGTCGTTGAGTCATTTGAGATTGTGAAGCGGCGTCACCAACACTTGACAGAGCAAAGTACGTACGTTTTCTTATAGTTCTTGTTGTTTTTTCTTCAAGCATATGACAGAGAAAGGTAAAACACAAAAAGGAGAAAAATATTTGTGTGCCTCTAATCGGCACCTATTATACAAGCAGTTCAATCGCGCATTTAAGAGAAGGGAAAACGAAAACTATCCATTCGAAAGGTACCCTAATTGGGAAAATCATGCAGAGAAGAGTGTGAAAATGAGGAAATGAAAAGGAAAAACGAAGTGAAAACAAAACTGGATTATACACTCAGTCCGGCGACTTTTATTTAGTGACAAAACAAGAACGAGCAAAACACCAACTCCGCCACTTTCAATCAATATGTTAGACCGGGATGCGCTGGATCAGAGAACGCTGTTCTGCAAATCAGCACTTGAAGAAAAAAGGGAAGAGGAGAACGAGTGAGCAGGATAAAAACGGGGAAAACAAATAGTGGAAAAGTAAAGAACAGTAGAACAGTAGAAGAAGTAGAAAAAAAGAAGATCATTTTTAGAGATTCTGGATAAAACCTGAGGAATAGACTAAAATAAACAAACAGAAAAAAGAGAAAAAATGCACTTGTGCAAGAACTTGAAGCGCACCGCTGAAAAACGAAGAAAGCAACTCCATTAGCGTTCTTTTGATGTTCCTCAGTTCACGCGCTTCTCATTGAGAAGACGTAGACACGGAAGAATAAAAGAAGAAGAAAAGAGAAAAAAGAAAACTCCGAAGCAGGAAAAGGGGAAATGAAACACAGTTTAATGCAGGCTTATCGCGAGAAAAGAAAAGAGGTCAACTCTTTTCTCATTGAAAGAGGGACAAAAAAAAAAAAAGACATGGCACAAAGCAGCCGGGAAGTGTATACGTGGTCTGCTTGCCGAAGGAGTACCCTCCTTTCGAAGTTAAATGAGTTCAAAAGTAGAAGAGGAGAAGATGCAAAAGCAGGGAAAAAACAAAAAGAGAGGCACCTCTCTTCGGGTGATGAATCTTTATCCAGCTATCAAAAACGTTAGCAACAACAACGGAAAGAAATAAAAAGAGCTTAATCCCTGTAGTGCATCTCAAAGTCACGTAGTGAGTTGCCTTTAGAGCAGCCGACGAATTGACCGGCGCACACGGAGGCGAGTCGCGCCTCACCCAAGCAAAAGCCCTCCTCTAGGTGGTCCCACAGCATGAGCTTCGCCAGGAAAAAGTACTTGACGTCCACTGCGCAGTACTGCAGCAGAAGGTCCGTCAGCGGACGCTCCTCCCAGCGCTCAAAGCTGCCGCCAGACTCCGGGTTGAACAGGTGCCGGCCCGCATTCTTGATGTCGGTGTCCTCGTCCGCAAAAAGGCCTAGGGCACGAAACACATCCTTCATGCCAGGCAGGTGGCGCGTCATCGGGAAAAGGGCGAAGCAGGAGGAAATCTGCAAATCGCACACATTCTGCAGACGGACGTGGTAAAGGAAGAAGAGCGCGTCGCAGTCGGCGCGGCAGTCAAACATGAGCTTCGTAATGATGGGCGACTCGAGCACCGCCGTCAGCGCCGAGCTGTCCGCTAGCGCCAGTGCACCGAGGAGGACCATGTCGATGATGTAAACTGTCGAGTACGTCGCGAGGGTGATGATGCAGATCGACCCGGTGCGTCCGAGCGAGCGGCCCTCCAAATCAAGTGCGATCACCATCTTCCCCTCTATGTCATCCCCGTCGTCGTAAGCGTCCTCGGCCAGGTACTGTCGCTCTCGGCACCGCCGCTGGTACTGCTGCTGCATCGCAGTCGCGTCCGCCAGCAGCCCTTCGCAGATGTAGCTCAAGTCCTCCAGGTGCTCAACACAGTGCACGTCCTGCGGGACGTAGGCGCCAAAGCGCATTTCCTGCTCACTAAAGGCGGCTGCCACGTCGTCGAAGGCGTTCACGTTGTCAAGATAGTCATAGTCGCCTATGTTGCCTGCGGGCGGCGGCGGCGGTGGACCGTCGCGGAAGACCTGGGGCTGCGGTTCCGTGTACGTCGGGGGCACGGAGCCGTTGTGTCGCTGCGCCGTCAGAGACGGTGCGGACGACACCCACGGTGCACCACCACCACTGTTGCCACGGAGGGTACTCACGCCGTCGGACCAGCCGGAGGAGAGCACCGTGCCGGCGCCAGCAGCCGCAGGGCCAGTGCCACTACTCGTGTACGGCTGATAGCGGTTGTCGCGAGGGTGCTCCATCCCAGCGGCAGGGCTGGCGCTGCTGCCTGACGTACGGTTGACGGGAGGTGTGTAGCCAAAGCCGTCCTCCACCAGCGGACCACCACCACCAGCTCCGCCAAGGCTGCTCTCCAGAACAGACGTTGCGGCTGCGGTGGCGGCCGGTGTGTGCGTAAAGTGCGCGGCGCCGTAAGCGTTGGAGGTGGTGTCTTGCCAATGCCCGTCGTAGGCGTTGCCGCTGCCACCAGCCAAGCCAGGCGGTCCGAGTAAATGGCGCGCCGGCGAGCTCGTCAGCCGCGGCATGCCACCATGGAAGCCGTCGTCTATACCAAAGCCGATGGTGCACGGCGAAAGGTGTCGATCGATGGGGTGGTAATCGCCCGATGACGCGTACCCGTGGTGTGGCGTGGACACCAAGGAGCTCGTGTTGTTGTTGTTGCTGCAGCTGTGGCCGGTCCGTCCGCCGCTTGGACCGTAGCTCTGGCCCAGTCCTCTTGCTCCTGCACTTGCCCCACCACCGTTGTGCACGGCCATGGCGCTGCGCTCCAGTGGGTGAAAGGGTTCACTGTAGGCGTGCAAGGTCGAAGGTGACGTGGACGGCCGCTGGGCAGCTCCGCTGGTGCCTTTCGTGGTGTGCAGCAGCAGCTCTCCAGCCGCACTCACGGGACTCACACACGTTGCGTTCTGCGCCGTTGCGTGTGCCAAGGACAGCACCTCCAGCCCTGCCGACGCAGGTGACAGAACGACGCTCTCGCAGGTGGTGCCGGCGGCGCCATGGACGCGATCCTGCTGACGCAGCGGCGGCATCGTCTTTGCCGACCCGCAAAAGTCGATGGGTGGCGGCGGGGCCGGTGTTTTCTTGGCTGACCTGTCCTCGCCCGGTGACGCAGCGCTGCACACCGGCGTCTCCGCCGGAGCAGACGCACTGCAGTGGAGTGAAACGGTGGCCTCCGCCGTCGTCGCGGTGCCACCAACGACCACAGTCGCTGCTGCAGCGGTGGGGCTACCACGGACGCCGCTCACGAAGTCTTCGGGAAAGCCACACGGCATCGGCGACGTCGGCGAGCGTGCGTAGACGGCTAGCATAGCGGCACGGCTGCCTAACGTGGTCTTAACGGCTGCATGCGCGGTCAGTCGAGGCGGGTGCGCCGTGGCATGGGGGCTGTTGGTTGTCGTCGTCGTGGTGTCTGCGTCGGTACCGCTGCTGCTGCAGACGCTCTCTGAGGTGTGCGTGTTTACGTCGTCAAGATCTTTCGCGTCAATGTCCTGCGCCGCTGCAGCCACTGCAGTGGGACTAGTTTTGGCTGATGAAACGGCAGGCGGCATTTCTTTGGAGGTGGCGCTGACTCTCCGGCTTTGCCAAACACCAGGATAAATAAATAAAAAAGGAAAAATGAAACAAAAGCCAACAACGACGAAAGGTGATAATACACTTCAAAAGGAAAAAGAAACTAATTGCAAAGCACGTGAAGAAGAGAATAATCAAGAAAAAAAAAGGGAATTGTAAGGGAACTAAGGGGAGAACGGAAAAACACTAAAGATAATTAAAAAAAAACGCTCTGTGTGATTAATCTCTACGGTTAAATCTCCGCTATTTTTTGATGCTGTCGAAGACGTGCACGACAGAAGGAAAAAAAAGCTAGTGGAACTACTACTACAAAAAAAAGACAAAAGGAAACCAACGTCAAAAAAAAGTTGCCACACAGCTTAGTAATATGGAGAGAGGAGAGAAAGCAAAGCAAAGAAAGAAAAGAATGGACAGATCAGAACACACAAAAAGGTAGCTTTATCGAAAAAAGAGTGGAGAAAGCAAAAGACAAAGGAGTCCAGTTAAATTAGTATTGAAGCAGAAAAAGTTGAAAGAAGAGACGCGAAGAAGAAGATCCTGTGTTTTCTGAGCGGATGTAAAACGAAGAAAAAGGACAATGCAAGTGGATGCAAGGGGAAGCGAACGCACCAAACACAGGCAAGCAGCTGAACAGCGCTCACGCTTGCAGTTTGAGTGTTGGTAGGTGAATACGACGATGTCTTGCTAGGCTGACATGTGCAGCTCCCTCTGCGGCAAAAAAAAAAAAAGAACCCAAGAACAGTGTTGAAAGCAGGTTTGCTTAACTTGGAAAGGCAAACAAAAGAAAAGAAAAAAAGAAAAAGACTATGTGACGGCTGGAAAGCAAGCCGAAGTACTTCTGACCAAAGAAGGTAAAGCAAAACGGTCGCAGTGCTGCCTTGATGGACGAAAGGGGGGAAAAAGGTTTGTGGGAATGAAAGCACAGACTCGTTGCAATCGGACAAACTGCTGCGTTCGTGCACACGGAGAGAGAGAGAGAGAGAGAAGAGGGGATAGACAAAGAACAGCAATAATAATAAACGAGGAAAGGGTGTGCGGAGTAGTGGAGAACGCTGAGGAACGCAACTGCAGCGACATATTGAAGGGAACGCCGTTGCGGCGAAGAGTAAACGCCTATATGCCTCTACGCTGCAGAACGCACAAGGTTGCAGTGGAGTCGTCGGCCGCATTGAGTGTAACAGCAGCCCTTCAGTACCGCGAGAAAAAACACTACAAAAGGGAAGAAAGAAAAGAATCGTGATCGTACACGAGCCCAATGGCTCTTACCTTCTTGTTGTTGTTGTTGTAGTTGCAGCTCGCTGTGGTTGCAAAGCACACCCGATGAGAGCTTTAACTGTTAAATGTGTGAGAAGAAAAAAAAGAAAAAGAGGCACCTTACGCGTTGAACTTAAAACTCCTTAGTCTTCTCAATTGTCAAGACGAAGTCCACCTTGCCCTTCACCTGCGCCGCCACGTCGCGGCCGCTTTCCACCGCGACGCCATCCACAGCCGCTACACGGAACCCAATCACGCTCTCGTGGTCGTGGAAGCCTCGCGGACACGTGGCGATCGCCTCCGCAAACGGCGACGCCACCTCGTCTGCTTCATCCAGTGAGTCGACGTCTGCCACCGCCGCAGGTGCGACGTCCGCGGCGGGCACACGCACCGTTGCCTGCACACGCAGCACGCACCCATCCGCGCTCAAGGCCACGCCCAGCGGCGTCGCGGGCGAGGGTCGAGCAACGTGCAGCTCGTACGTCCTGCACCCATCCTGCACGCCGCCACCTGCATTCGCCACCACCGCAGGCGCCGGCTCGCTGGCGAGCCCGCTGACGGGCAGATGGCCGCTCGCCTTCAGTTCACGCTGCTGTGCCTTGTGCTCCTTTAGCGACTTCACCACATTGATGAAGAGGTGCTGCTGATAGGTCTCCTGCATCACCACCTCCAGTCGCTCCATTGTACGCTGCACCCCAGGCACCCACTTCGTGGTGCCCTCCATCTCCGCCGCAAGGCGGCTAAAGTCCTCCCGCAGCATCGTCGCCCAGGGGTGAGCCCAGTGGTGGTTCTTGCGCCGGTGCACCTCCTCCTGCGGAGAGTGCGCCGCGTTGGCCAACAAGTGCGCTGCGAAGGAGCGTGGTTTGTCGGGCGCTGCAGAGCTCGCGTCGGGAGTGGCGTCAACGGCTGGGGTGCCACTCCTCCGTATTCCCTGTTTCTCCGTCGGCAGTGTCGACGGCGCAGAGGAACTCTCGTCTTCATCGTGGTAGACGGTCTCAGCCGCCGCCGGTGCCGCCAACAGCAGCTGGCTACGGTACTCTCGCAAGATTCCACCCAGCACGTACAGCCGGCGGACGAGGTAGCCGTGGAGGCGGGCGAAGGTAACCGTGATGGTGCCTATCTGCACCTTTGGATACACGCGAGCAACGCTGTCGAGCGACTTCGCTGGCGCACCCTCCACCTCCTCGTCAACGCCAACTGCGCTATGCTGCGCCGTCGATGCGGCGTCCTTGCCGCCTGGCGTTTGGCTGAGAAGTTGTGGGAACTCACACAACTCAAACACCAACTCCTGCACGGCGGAGAGCGGCATCCACAGCAGGTTCGGCATCAGCTGGTAGGCGTGCACGGCGGACAGGGTCGAGGAGACGTGCCGCCGTCGCAGCGCCGGGTCCTCTATCAGCCGCGTTTTATCTTCCATCTCACCAGTAAAGTGGAAAAAACGACCGTTCATCCGGCAGTGACGCAACGCACTCGCCGTGTCGTGCTGAAGAGAGAAGAGCGTCATCGCGAGGTATTCTTCGACGGTGGCGTGCGAGAGAAGGGCGTCCACCGGGGTGGGTGGCAGCGCCGTGCGGAGGCCGTCGGTCTCCAGGACGCGCATCAGGGGACTGGCGTGTTCGTGCCTACCGTCGCGCAGCCTGTCGCCACGCTCTTGCCCGTGTTGAAAGGAGGAGTCGCCGAGCGTGGGCCAGTGGTGCAGCAGGAGCGTCAGGCAGAACGCCGCCTCGCACGCATTTGCCTTCGTTGTTCCGCACAGAAGCCACTCCTTGGCACCGTTGCTGTTTCTCCGGTTCGCCGCGTCATCGCCCGCATCCGCCACCTCGGACTGCGAGTTGGTGACGTAGTGCGCGAAGGACTCCGAGAGCTCGTTCAGCCAGAGAAAAATACCGCCACAGGCCGTGTACAGACGTCGACTCTGCTCGACGGCGGCCTCGGTAGACAGCAGTTCGTCTGTGTACAAGCCAAGGAGGTACTCCGCCCGTGGCATGGAGAAGAGCAGACGCGACACACCGCGGAGGAGCGCCAAGGTTGGTGACCCCTTTTCCATCTCCGACGGCGCAGTGGCGCTGCTGTCTTTGCCAAGCAGCAGCGCGATCGCACCGGCGTCTCTGGAGCAGCGTGCGGTCACGTCGAGCACAGCACGGTACAAGTTCTCCACGCATTCGACACGGAGACCGCCGGAAAGTCGAAGCACCTGGCGCCACTGCACACTTTTCTCATCGTCCGCGGGTGCACACCCTACCTCCGCTGACGCTGCCGACTGTGCACCTAGCCCTCTCTCATTACGCATCACATCTTTGCTTGTCTGCTGCTGCTGCTGCTGCTGCTGCTGCTGCTGTTGCTGCGTTAGTCGCTTCTCCGTTATTCTTCGTTGTGCCGCGTGCTTCCGCCGCAGTCGCATGGCCGCCACCTTTTCCAGCGGCATCGTCGGTGCACGCGGGGTGGAGGCCTCGATGTGAAGGTGGGCCGCTGCCAGCAGCGTCGTGTCCATCTGCAGCTCCATGCCGATGCGGACGACACGAGTGTAAAACGGCAGCACCCACGCCGCATTGGCGGCCGCAGCGTTCTGCCCCGGCTCTCTCACGACGGCCTGCTCCAGTGCAAGCGGCAGCCACGCACGCAACGCCGCCAGCACGTCGTAGTAGCTGCGCAGCAAGAGAGAGAGATACGCTGGGTGGCGCTCCCAGAACACCGACTGACAGGACACCAGCGGCGGCATGGACGACGGCACGGCCAGCACTGCAGCAGCGGTGCTCGGTGAACTGGATGGTTGTTGTCGTGCGTGTCTCCGTTGCCGCTGCGCCGTGGACACTCGCCGACTGTGCTGTAGCAGAGACAGCAGTAGTGCGTTGAGTGCCGGCTGCGTCGTGCGGAGCTGCTGCGTTGCCTGCTCTTGTGGGGTGAAGTCAGCGTTAGGCGCTAACAGCTGCAGCAGTGCTTCCGCGTGGCTCGCAACGAAGACTTTGCTCCGGTTGTGCAACAGCACACCGCAGCCGCGTGCCGCTACCGCCGCTTTCGTTGGAGGGTCGGCTGCACGCTCGACGGCCGTGTCGCTGGCGTGTGTTGCGTCCACCTCCGCCGTCACAATGCTGCGCAGAAGCGAAACGGAGTAGAGGAAGAGATTCGACACGACGCCTTGGACACAGCAACGCCCCTCCGCAGAGTGTGGGAGTACAACAAGCTTTGCCTGAAGGTTGCGCAGCTGCTTACGCAGCACCGCTACACACGACACGTACGGTTGAAACGATATCGTTCCGCTCGTGCTACGAGAGGAAGAGTTTGGCGATGTGGTCGGCAAGAAAGTCCGCGTGGCAATGATCGACCCGGTTTCCACACAGAGTTGCTCGAACAGTTCCACGTAGTCCCCCGCTGCTGCACCGCTTGGATTCCTCTCCAACGCTGCGCCGTCGTGTTTGCCGTCATCTGCCCCGACCGGTGCGGCGTCCGCACCACGCACGCAGAGGTCCAAGGCGTGCAACAGGGACAGGTGTGCCGACAACAGGACGTCTAGACGAAGTGAGGTGGTGGCGGCTGCAGAGGACGAAGGCGAGCTGTTCCACGCAGCAAGCTGCGTCGTCATCGCGGCAAGCAACTCCCCCAGCACCGCGTGGTAGCCGGTGCCGCAGGTGCGACGCCACTCCGCCTGTCGCCGTGCCGTCGCGGCAGGGGAGGCGGCTGTTCCGTCATGGCACGACGTGCAGTTCTTGAGGGAAGATTTCACGCTTGCCTCCAATGCGGAAGCCGCGACACATAAAAGATGCACGGCGTCTGCGCCGGGCTCTGCCGTCTCCGTAGACGTCAAGAGAAGTGGTGTGTGTGTTTGGGTCTCCAGCTGCCAGTGGAGCCGCGTCGCTGTCAAGAGAGTCGACAACGCGCGCTGCGCCTCCGCTGCATCGAAGGGTGCCTCCGAGAGAGACGCTAGAGATGCGCGTTGCGGAGCCTGCGGCGTCGCGCGCTGCAAGCAGAGCAGCTTTCGCACCACACTCTCAATGGACGGATTTGTGGAGTTCAGCAGTGCAACTGTCCAACTCTGAATCGCAGTCGGTATTTCTTTTTCGCACACCATCCGCTGATCTCTCATCTTCTGTGAAGCGTCATGCATCTCTGTGTGTCGTTGACCAGCCACGGCTGTGTCTTTTTTACGCCGTGCCTTTACGAGCGCTTCGTTTACGGTCATGGGCGTGTAAGCGGGATCACGCAGCTGCTCCTCCACACTTCCGACTCTCCGGGAGGGTTGGGAGCCTCCATCCTTCCCATCCTCCCGTCTCGGAGCCGACGCAAACGTTTGTGCCGTTGCGCCGGTGAAGACACTTGTCAGGTTCTGCACCTTGTTCACATCGTAATGCAGCGTATTTTGCATCCAAGACGGTGGAGTGGACGAAGATGTTCGATCGGACACAAATGCCGGTGGAGGGGCGGCGCGTTCCGTCGTTGCTTGAGCAGTAGGATCAACAGTAGCTGCTGCATCCTTGGTAGTCTGTGACTCCGCTGAGCGGGTTGCATCCGACGGTTTTCGCGTTTTTCGCACCAGGGTCTTCTTCTTCCGCAAAGAAGCCTTGGTGCTTTTCTGTTGACTTGCATACGACAGTGACACCAGAGGGGACGCGCAGCACGCAAGTCGCTGACGCAACAGTCTCCGCATTGCTTTCAAAAAAAGAAGATCGAATATGGCGCAGGGTAGTGACTTCACACGAGCTACAGAAAGAAAAAGAAAAAAAAGGTACCTCTGAAAGCAGCGCTTCATGCAAGAGGACAAGAGAGAGGAGATTGCGGACAAAAGGAAAAAGATTGTCACTCAACGAGCATTACAAGAGTGGCGTGCATCACGACAAAAGGCAAACTGCTGCTTTTCGTGAATTGCGCGATATCAGCCGAGTATTGTCATGTGTCCCACGAGTTCTTGCGCTCCGGTGGACAGGGACCGCAGCCAACAAACAGTACGGCAGAGTGGGAAGGACGCTTGTTTCTCAAACCAACTAATTCTCTTCACAGTCATTGTTTGAAAACAGTATTGCTCTGAGTTCTTTAATCTATAAAAACGTGTAAACGTGTATGGAAAAAAAGACACGTTTGATTCAAATCTAAATCTAAAAAAGGATGGATCTGTGATATCCTACTCTATCTCAACGCTACTAATGCTTCGATCAATGGATGTGCGCAGCTTCACGCGCCATACGCGACGCGTCGTTGACGCATCGACGCCATCGCCTGCTGTCGAAGCAAGGTCAGCGAGGTCAGCCCGGACCGCTCGTCCACGGCGCTCTCACAATCCGCGCCGCCGGTGGCGCCGCTCTTTACCTCCGCCGCCGCGGTGGTCATGATCCTCCGCTGCCGCGCTTCCTGCTCCAGTCGGATCGTCTCCGTCGCCGACGTCGCGGAGTCCAGCTGTGCGCCGGCAACGCCGTGCCGGTGGGACACCCGCCACAGCTCATGCCTCGCTTCGTGCACCTTCTTTGCGTTACCAGACGCGGCATCGGTGCTCGAAGCCGTCGTCGGTGGCATGTCAGCTCGGAGCTGGTCGAGCAGCAGTGGACAGGGAACGAGGTGGAGGTTGCGGTGACGGTCCTGCGACGAGACGCCCTTGACGCTCTGCGTGCTCGTCGCGTAGTAGTTAACGAACGTGGTGGAGGGCGGTGCGCCGGCAGCTGCCGTTCCGTGCACCGGCGTCGCGGCCTCATCAACCCTCTCCTCGTCTTTTGACTTCTCCGCCGTCGTGTCCTCGTCTCCCGGTGCCGGCAGCGCAAGCGACGACGAGACGCTGCACTTGGGGAACTGTTCAAGAATCAAGCTCTGCGCGTGCTGCGTCTCCTCTTCCGCCGACTTGACGTCGCCGTGATCGCCCACCACGGCACTCTGCAGCGTCGACGGTGCCTCACTCGACATACGCCGAGCGCCACCGCCGCCACGCCCGGCGTCACGCTGCTGCGCCGCCTCCTGCGCCTCGTCCAACACAATCGACACGTGCGCCGTCAGCCCAGGCGACTCCTTGTTGTCGCCGGACCCAATCGGCAGTGTGTCACCGCCACCGTTATCGCGATAGCCTGTGGCAGTCGACGCACGACGCGACGAGGACAGCACCGAGACGGGTGTCATCGCCGCACCGGCGTCCGCCGTGCCAAGCGGCGTCGTCTCGACACTGGCGCGTGGGGTGGTGGAGTCGCCTCTCCCCTGCCGTCCATCGAACGTTACGGTGTCGGCAGCAGCACCAGCACCACGCGAGATGGACGACGGTGGTACCTCCAGGCTACTCGAGCGCAGTGGGCTGCCGTCCATGTTCGCCATCGACCACGCGATGAAGACGCGGGCGGTGGGCTGCGCCGGCGTCTGCGTTTCGTCGAGTGGGAGAGACGCCGAGTTGGCCGCCTCCAGCGGCACCCAGACGGCACCGACAGTGCGATGCGGCCCGCCGATGACGAGTGGTGTTGCGGCCTGCGCGAGAACAGTGCAGGCGTCGCCGTCCTGCGTGACCAGAGCACACTCGAGCGCATCGTAGCCCGGTGCGTTGCGCACCTCGAAGGAAGTCGGCACGGCCGTGCAGTCGAAGGTGGCATCGCGTCGCACGCAGCGCAGGGTGAGTTTGTTGCCCGCCGCATCGCCACCTAGGACAGCGGCAGGGATGGCGTTCACTACCTCGACGTTGTACAGGTAACTCATTTCAGTGAAGCTCGCTGGAAGGAGGATCACAGAGAAGAGGAGGAAACAGAACGGTCAACGTGCTTTTAAAGTCAGCACCTGCACAATAGGTTAAGATCCGGTTTAGAGAAGACAGAAGAAGAGGAGAAGAAGGTCATGAGTGTACTGGTTAGGCCGTACAGAGAAAGGTGGATAGCGACATTCCATACATCCACCACCCAGAAGAAAAAAAAAAGAACGCATGCAAATTAGAGCATTTCGCACCTCTTCACAAACGCTCTACCTTAAGTTCCAGAGTTTTATAAGGTTCGTACCGCTTGCTGCGCAACAGCTGCTCGAAAGCGCTGGCAAGCAAGAAAAAAAAAGGCACAAGCGATCAATGAAGCCACCGTGTACCTGCTCTTTTCATGGATTTGTTGATAGGGGAGATGGAACATATATACAAGCTCAAGGCAAACCAAATCACACAGCGTATGCATCGCAGAAAAAAGTGCAGAGTTAAAAGGAAAAAAAAAGAACGAAGCAACTAGGCCGACACGATTAAGCTAGTAAACATCAAATCGGATAGGGTGATCATAAAAGTATTTAAAAAAGGTCTTTACAAGAAAGAGAGAATTTGAAAACAGAAGGTTTGAGTTCCAAGGTACATAAATCGGTGTTTGTGCATTAAAGCGATGGTTTTCTATATATACACGTAAAAAAGTGCCAAGTGAAAAAAAGGAAGAGAAAAGCGCTGCTTGAGCTTGATTCTTGGTGGACATGCACCATACAGGAGCACGTGCCACCACAAGAAAACAATAACAACAACAAATAAAAAAAGATTGCACGCTGTCGCAGCAGAAAACGTGCTCGCATTAAGAAAAAAAAGAAATACACCTGCCTACGGAGAGGAGTTTCGGTGCGTTGTCACAAGTGTTTGACCTGTTTTGGGGGCATCCTACATCAGTTGTGACAGCATTCCACCTACAGCTCAGGCGCCTCGGACTTCGATTTCTTGGACTTGGACGACTTCTTGTGCTTCTTCGACTTCTTCGCCTTCTTTTCCACCCTCGCCGTCTCGGCAAACGGGTCACCGACAAAAATCTCCTCCGTGCTGAAGATGGAGTGCGGCAGGGGCTGCGGCGAGCACGTCAGCTCGGAGTTGTTGTGGGATAGCGTCACCGCGGCAACCGTGACGGCTTCATCGGCACTCGGCCGCACCGGCTCCTCCTCCACCGCCACCAGCACCGGCGCCGCATCGTCGGTGGCGTAGAGCACGGGCAGTGAATCCTCGTACGCGTAGAGGGTGTCTCGCACCGCAGGGGTGTGGTCAGTGTTCACCTCCCACTCCTTTCTCTTCGGTGTGGCAGTCGCATCTTCGCCCTCCGCCGATGTGCTCTGCCGGATGGCCTCCTTTTCCTCACCATCGCCGAGCTCCTCCCACGGGTCCGCGCGCGCCAAGTCACCGTTGCACGTCACGTCGACCGCCGGCGGTGTGCCTCTGCAGCTCGTGTCCGCCGACGTGGGGTAGGCAGGCTCCCCAGTCTTCACCTCCTCCAGCTCCGCTTCACCTTTATCGGCCATGACGGCAGGTGTGGCTGGCTCGATGGGTGTGGACTCGACCACGGCCACCGCTGGCTCTACGGAGGTGTCCTCAAGAGATGGCGACCCGGCAGCCGTGGTGGCGGGCGGATGCGGCGGGTGGCTGCGCTGCCGTCGCTGCGCCAACTGTGGCTGGAGCTCCGCGAGGCACAGCGCACGCAGCGCGGTGCAGCAGGAGTTGAGATGCAAGGCGAGGGCTGGGACGTGGTAGAACGTGCCGCCAAAGTCAGATCGGCACAAACCGGCCACGAGGGGGAACAAGGCATTTGCCTCCGCCTCCTCCAGCGCATAACGCTCGATCACCTCCTGGTGGTTCACCGCGAAAAGCCGCACATCGTAGGCTGTCTGCAGGTACTGGAAAACCCTCTTGCGCTCCTCTTCCTCCTCCTGGCTCAGTGCCGCGCGTGCCCTCGACTCCTGCGCCTCAAGGGACTGGTCCAGCTCCTCCACCACCGCCGCGGGCACACTGGAGCCGTAGCGCGACAGCACCACGTGGCGGAAGTAATCCGCCGGCACGGTGCGGAAAAAACGCTGCTTGACATCCGTGAAGGCGCCGTCCTCCTCCTTCATCAGCCGCTGCCGGCCGCGATTCTCCTTTGTTACGGTGTCCTCCAAGACGTTGAGGTAGAAGGCGGAGCGGCTGCACGCCTCCTCGATGTGCTGGCGCAGTCGTCGCTCGACGCCGTAGAGCCACTGCCGCAGCTCCCGCTCTTCATCGCAGATCTCCTTGAAGGCCGCGTGCGGGAAAGCGCGCAGCGGGCGGTTTGCACGGAAGGGCACCGTGCGTGGTGGCGCCGCCGGGAACCAGACCGCCGTCTCCTGCTTGTACAAGGTGAGGGCGTGGCTGTCCATCAGCGCGGTGGAACCCTGCTGACGGGCCTTCTTGTCCGCGATCATGATGGCCGCCACGTGCAGCACGTCCTGGAAGGCTGCCTGCGCCTGCGCCTCCACCTCGCGCCGCGCGCACACTTCGCGCCGCTGGACATCGAGCAGACGCTCAGAGAAGGTAGGGACACGTGACGTCAGCTCAGCGTAGCGCTCCGCAAAGCTGGAGGAAACCAGCGCCATCGTGTGGTGTGTGTCTGCGTGTGTGTTCAACGGAGAAAACAGCAACGAAGGCGTCCGACTCCGGCTCTTTTTATTTTTGAGCGCAAAAAAAGTAAGAAAAAAAAAAGTATCGTGTTGTTTTTGAAGGGATGAGAACGGAGCTTGTGGCGGCAGAGTTGCAGCGTTGTGTTCTTGCGTGCGTATTCTGAGAAGAGTGCACGCACGAGGGAATGGAAGAAAAAAACTTGTTTTATTCTGGGCTTAAAGCACCACCTCACCAACGCCACGAGGTTGTGTAGAGGACGTGCGTTTAGACGAGAATAAAAGAAGAGAAGAGAAGGAGAGCAACAATAAAAAAAAAGGTTGAGAACAGACTGACCACCGGAAAAGCAGCTCACAAATACGCACCTTTTCCTTTGGTGCAAGGCATCGAAGAATGCAGATCAGCGTCACTGCTTTTTTTTTTATTCAGCATCGCGGTCCTGCAGCTTTGTCATGTACTACTTGATGGTGACACTGGGAAACGGGGAAAAAAGAAGTGATGAATAAATCGCAGCATCAAGGTTGCTGCAGAACACTCTCCGTGCACACTCCTTCGCACTCGCTTAAACAGAAGCTATGTTGATACCACGAAAAGTCATGAATTCTATTTTTTTTAATTATGTGTATAAGTATTTTGAGCAGACGCAGACATTACAAGGGCGGCACATTCGACTTATCCCCTCCGTTTCAACATCAGAAGGGCAGCTGTAGCGTTGGATATCGCATTACAAAAAGGAAAAGAAAAACAAGTATATATATATATATATATAACATCTGATTATCGGCCATTCGCCCTCTCTCCTTCTACGCCGTGGCAGCAGCAGCAACTTCCTTTGGCGATGTCGTGGAGCCCGACGCGCTGCCGCGCATCCGCGGCGGCACGATCAGTTCCGACATGCGGTAGTTGTGGTGGTCCAGTGCAGGCAGCTGCACGTCCCAGTTCACCCTCCCGAGCTGCTCACGGAAGGCTTCGCCGCGGCTGTGCCACGCCGCCTGCTCCGTGTGGCACTGACGAACAAAGCTGCGCAGCTCCTCCTCCGTGGACGCGTGCAGCAGCACGGCGGAGTACATGATGAGGTAGGCCGTGACGAGATCCTTCGCCGTGCACTTGTGATGGACCAAAAGACAGAGTCGGTTGCCGCTGAACTTGCGCTCCATCTCCGCCACACGCGGGTCCACGCGGCGCCAGCTACGCTCGCGGATAAAGTTCGGCAGCGACGGCAGCTCATGGCGCCGCCAGCTGTCGCGCACCGTGAGCGGCAGCGGCGCGGGCTTCCACATGGCCAGCATGAACATGCGGTTGTCATTGAGGTACAGTACGTCGTCGTCCAGCGCGTCGGAGCGGATGAGGAGCTTGTCGATCGGCGGCGAGACGTAGATCAGCTCCGTTGCCACATCCACCTCCACGCCGGCCTCCTTCAGCGCGATGAGAGGTGACATGCGCACCCCGAGCAAATCAGAGACCTCCTGTGGCGTCATGATGCGGCCCGACTCTTTCAGGTAGGCCCGCAGCAGCAGGTACATGGTGCCGAAGTTCAGCAAGCGGAACGTGATCGGTGTCATGGAGCGCGAGGAGAGGTACATGTTCGTGATGCAGCACGCCACGACGGTGACCAGCTGCGCGGTGAAACTCGCGATGAAGGAGCAGTACACGATGCCGAGTGCCGTGGCCACCGTGTAGTTCACGATGCCAAACGAATTGAACTTCTTTGTCAGCTCGGCAAGGTTGTTGTTGATGGCGTAGTGCTGCAGCGCGGCGGCGCGCGTCACAAAGTACATGAGCGAGGCGGACTGCTTCACGGTCGAGGTGACAATAGCCGCGGCGAGGAGGTGATTGGGGACGGCGGAGGGGATGATCATATCAGAGATGACCGTGACGTTGTTCATGAAGACGCTCACGCAGAACCAAAACTTGGGCCGGTTCTCGTACGACACAACGCGGTTGGCCATGTAGGCAGCCAACAGAGCAGGGATCAAATCCTTCAGCATCCACAGCTGCGGCGACGAGCCGAGGAAGAAGCCACTCAGCAGCGACTGAAAGCCAATCGAGGAGGCGAAGTTGGACACGAAGGAGCTGGCCTGGGAGAGGTAGAAGAAGCTCTGAAACCCGTCGGCCGTCGTGTCGGGGAAACCTTTCGGCATGCCAAAGAGTCGAATGCGGTTCGCTGCCGTCTCACGGTGTAGCACGGATGGGCTGCGCACGTGAGAGGCTCCAGGGAGGTCCTTCCAGCAGTAGTCCGTCATGCCCTGCGAGAAGCAGAGCGTAAGACCCGTCTCGTCCACCTTCGGCATCGTGTCCTTTGTGTGCGGGCCGTAGTGCTGGTATACAGAGGAAGAGACGTAGCTGAAGGCGGAGCTGCGCGACGACGAGGACGAGGACAGTGGTTTCGTCGCTGCAGTCGCACTGGCGTTGGTGGTGGTGGCGGAGGCTGTGCCTGTGGTGTTCGTTGACGGTGACGCGTTTCCCTTCTGTGAGTCTATTGCAGAGCCACCGCTCTTGCGACACAACGTGTCCTTTTCATTCGCCGAGTTGCCTTGGCGACCAGTGCTGTTCCGGCGCTGCACTGTGAGAAGCGCTGCTGACGTGGTGGGTGCGACGTGGCGGCCAGATGGAATGGACGACACGCACAGCCGCAATGGTGTCGAGGTGCCGTAGATATACATCGACCTTCGCTGCAGAAACACCGATACGCGCGTGCTGCCACAGGGCAATCCGGCGCGCTTACAAACAAAGAATGGTTCCATATTCTTTTTTTTTAAATCTGCTCGTTTTGTCAACAGTCACTTGTCGTCGAGGATACGTGCCTGCAATGCCGGCAGAGAGTCTGTACAGCTGCAAGTTCTTGCTCGTCAGGAAGGACGGGAAGATTTGAACACGCGTTATCCGCAAAAAAAAAAAAAAATCCTCTTCAATAGAAACGAACGAAAAAAACCAAATGTGAAACCGGAATGAGTAGACAAAAAAAAACCCCTCGCAACTTTTCAGATAGTAAACCTAAAAAGAGTTGTGTGTGTATGTATATATATCACCAAAAGGGAAAACTAGGGAGGTTCTAAGGAACGGAACACTCAGACAATTACTGCGCTAAAAAAAAAAAGGACAACAGGCAAGAAAAGCCGATGGAAAAGAAAAAAGATAAAACGGGCTGACAACTCACCACTAAGCCGAGAGAGGGAAAGGGTTGTCAAAATGGAACAGAAAGTCGAATTAGCGAGACCGTCTTAGATCGATAATAAAAAGCAAGGGATGAAAAATAAAATGGGAAAGATAGGTTGATTCGTTTGCCTACGAGGAAAACAAAGTGGTTGCAGCGCGGTGCACAAGATACAGTGTGTTCTCGTACAAAGTTGCGAGATGAATTGATTGACAAATGACTGGTGAAAGGCACAAGAGAGCATCATCATCATAAAATTGTGTTGTCGGTGTGTTGAGGTGGTTTTATTTGTCCACGCAATCGTGTG
Organism: Crithidia acanthocephali; assembly: GCA_000482105.1. Lineage (NCBI taxonomy): Eukaryota > Euglenozoa > Kinetoplastea > Trypanosomatida > Trypanosomatidae > Crithidia > Crithidia acanthocephali. Next base: position 39,143 of record AUXI01000034.1, on the reverse strand, counting down.
AAAAAAGAAATCAAAGGAGAGAAGAAACTAGACAAGAGGACTAGGAGCGAAAGACGCTCCTATACTTGCAAGGGTCGTCGGCGCAACCCGAAAACAAAACGCCACAACGAGGTGCCACCACCTAAGTGCATGACCGCTCGCTGCTGGAGTTGCGTCAAACCCGTTTACTTATGTGCCACCTTTGAACTACTCTGGGCGAGAGCAGTAGAGCAAGCACCAGGCTTTCATTCGCGGCAAATGCGCAGACATTTTTTTTTCCCACACGACAGAGTTCCATACTCGAGTGAACAAAGAAGCGCTATGTGTGCTTAAAAGTTGTTTTTGTTTGTTTTTCCCCCAGGGAGATATGAATCAGTAGAAGCAGCGATAGAAACAAGGAGGAAATAGAACATTTATGCTGACTATAAAAGAACAGGCAACAAAAACAGAAAAGTAAGAACAATAGGAGCACTGACCCTCCACATGAAACGAATGGGCGTTTTCATTGGGTTAGTTTTTTTAAATCTTACCCAGCTCTGTGTTTTAGCATGTGAAAGACTAGACTTTCTTTTTTTCTTTTCTGACACCACTCATAGCTGAGGTGCATCCGCCGGGACGGTGGACGGTGTATTTGCGTTTGCAGTAGGCGGCTGCACGAGGAGTCGTGAGACGCGGAAGTCGTGGTGGTCCAGCGCGGGCAGCTCCACGTCCCAGCCGGCCGCCTTCAGTGCGTCGTACAGCGCCGCCCCCTTCGCACGCCACACGTCTTGCTCCGCATGACACTGCTGAATAAAAGACCGCAACTCCGCCTCCGTCGTGGCGTGTTGGAGGATGGCGGTGTACAGAATTAAGTACGCCGTCACCAACTCGCGTGGCGTGCACGCGTGCTGCACCAAGAGGCAAAGCCGCTGGCCGTGGAAACGCTCCTCGACCTCTCGCGCGGCTTGGCTGCGGCGGCGTCGCGGCAGCCACGACCTCTCCCGTACGACTCGCGAAATGGCCGGCATCTCGTACCGCCGCCAGGATTCGCGCAGCGACAGCGGCGCCTCGGAGGGACGCCACATCGCCAACAGGAACGTGGCCTCCGCGTTGAGGTACAGGACGTCGTCGTGCAGGGTATCGGAGCGAATCAGCAGCTTGTCGATGGGAGGACTGACGTAGAGAAGATGGGTCGCCATATCCGCAGCGGCGCGGTCGCCCACCATCGCGGACGTCGGTGTCATGCGAATGCCCATCAAGTCAGACACCTCCTGCGGTGTCAACACCTGGTGTGTGTTTTTTGCGCAGTACGAGTGGAGGAGAAGCTGCATGGTGTTGAAATTGAGAATACGGAACGCAATCGGCTCCATCGCCATGTACGACAGCACCATGTTCGCTGCACAGCACACTAAGATGGTCGTCAGCTGTGCCGTGAAGCTCGTGAGAAAGGTGCAGTAGATGATCGCCAGTGCGGTCGCGAAGGTGAACGTCACCATGCTGAACGAGTTGAACTTCTTCGTCAACTCGGCGAGGTTGTTATCGATCGCGTAGTGCTGTAGGGCAGCTGCGCGCGTGATGAAGAACATCAGTGCAGAGGACTGCTTGAGCACCGCCGTGACGATCGCGGCGAGCACCATGTGATGTGGAATGGCGGAGGGGATCACCATGTCGGAGATGATGGTCACGTTGCGCAGCAACACGCTGACGCAGAACCACTGCTTCGGTCGGCTCTCGTACGAGACAAGTCGATTGGCCATGTAGGCGGCGATGAGTGCGGGAAAGAGATCTTTCAGCATCCACATCTGCGGTGACGAACCAAGGAAGAAGCCACTCAGCAGCGACTGGTACCCAATACAGGCCGAGAAGTCAGCGATGAAGGAGTTTACCTGGGAGAGGTAGAAGAAGCGACGGAAGCCGGTGGCGGTGGTGACTGGATAACCTTTCGGCATGCCAAAAAGTCGGATGCGGTTCCTCGCGCTCTCTGCGTGGAGCACCGACGGCTCGTACACACCACTTCGTGCGTGATCCTCTCTCCACTTAAAGTCGGTCAGCCCCTGCGAGAAGCCAACATTGTAAGAGTCGGCCACCTCGCTGCTTGAAAACACAGTGAGGTTTTCTTGAGGTGACGCCTGCAGTGAGGTGCGCGGTGTGACTGCATGCTCGGTAGTTGCAGTATTCTGTGTTCTACTCTCGCTCTCGCTGCCGTGCATATCGTTGGTGATGGAAAGCCCTGTGTTTGTTTTCGATCTGGTGCTGTTTGTGTGGTGTCGGCCGCTGTTTGCTGCTGGGCAGCCATCTCCCTCATTCGCAACAAAGCGCCTCGATACGGTGAAAGCGCCGCGCGTGCTGCGGTGCAGGTCCATCAGCGAGATGCAGTGCACCGCAGAGCTCGCTGAAGCCACGGTGCGTAACTTCCCACCGACCCTCCCGCAGCGCACACTGTAGGAAGGAGGCGGAAGTTGCGATCGGCAAGTCCGCAAAGTGCGCCGCATATGGAGAAGTTGTGGTGGCAGAAAAAAAAAGGCAAACTGTCAAGGTACTAAACACACAAAAAAGGAAAGTGATAGATAGAGGGAATGAAAGGAGGGTAGAAGAAAAAAAAAAGCAACGAATGAATGTGCGGAGAATAACATGAGCAGAAAAACAAAGAAGGGCATACACCCTTTGCCGTGAAGAAAGACTAATTGACGCCGGAGCTGCTTTGCGACTCCTACCGGCAGAGGCTGCAGAGTCCAACAAAAGTCACTCACTTCTTCTTTTTCCCTGAAAGCTCGATTTAATGAGCCACCCTGTGAGTACTGACTTGTACAGCTTGCGGAGGTACCACTGTCCCGTCTTTTCCAGGTAGAGGCAGCAGGCAGCTAACAAGTCTCTGCAAAAAGAGTGGAGCCACGCGCCTATTCGAGCAAAAAGAGAAGGAGCGGAGAAGGTGAGCGTTGCGTTGCAGTGAGAGCTTCTGCCTCATTGTTGTCTTTCGCGTAACGCTTCTTTAAGTTGACGAGAACACTTTGCAGTACATATACATCATGATAGTGGCCAGCTTTGGTACATAACAGCATACAAAAAAAAAATATACAGAACCAAAAAAAAGGGAAAGCAAACCGTCTCATTTAAAGAGCTAATGCAGCCGGAAAACTGCTTTAAAAATACCGATGAGATAGGTCATTCTAAGCGGTCGGACGGAAAACAAACAAAAGAAACAGCAATTGTACATGATAACATCAAAACGTCACTCACCACTTTCTTTTTTTTCTTTTTTTTGTGTGTGTGAGAATAGCTAGTCACAGCGTCTCATGCAAGGCACGAAAAAGGGTAAGAACGCGGGGGATCAGCTGCGGCACGTGACAGCTCCACCACCGTAAACACAACCACAGCGATCCGTCTCACATCAGCCAAGACACACGCGAGCAGGTCAATGTGAACAAAGGCGGTGCTCGAGTGGTAGTGGCACATCAATCCCTCTTCCCTAGAAGTTCAGCCAATCCGGTCCATCGTCGTCCTTCGGCGCGTCTGCTGCTTCCGCAGCCGCAGCAGATGCGCCGTGCTGTGGCGCAGGCTCATCGAGCTCCTCCATCTCACCTGCCTCATCAAGGTTGTCGTCCACCACTTCTTCCTCCTCCGCCGGCGCATCAGCATCTTCCTCCACCGGGTAACCAGAGCTGCCCGGAGCAGCCGGTGCGTCCTCCACCCCACCGCCCAACCACGCCGGTGTTTCGTCCGCGCGTGCCGGCGCCGCCGGCGCCGCTGCGTGGGCCACGGTGAGCGGCACACTCTCCGGTGCCGGCTCCTGTGCGTACGGCGGCTGTGGCACCGGTGGGATGAACACTTTCTGCTGCGCCGTGGAGCTGCCTGTCGGGTAGAGCTCGTGGTGCTCGTTACTGTTGCTGGTGTTGTACGCGTTTGCGTGATCGTGGTGCTCGCCGGTGTTCTCGTGTGTCAGTGCAGAGGTGGGGCGGAGTGTTTCAGCGGGGTTGGCGACCGCCGCAACGGGATGGGCGTTCAGCCACGCCGAGACGTCGATCTCGTGTGTCTCCGGCTCCGCCGGCGGAGCATCCTGTGCCTCGTCACCCACGACGTGCAGCAGCGGCGGGGAGGTCGCTTTGCGTGAGCCGTGCGCGGAGGACGGCGGCGGCGGCGAAGTCGGCGTGCGTCGCGGCTGCTGCTGCTGCTGCATCGATGCGCTCGACTCCTGCGCCGCGGGAGCCCGGCTGCCAACGTTGGAAGCCGAGGTGTTGGCAGAGTTGCGACCGCTTGCCTGCACGTTGGAGGTACTGTTCGCAATGGTGTTGTGGTTGTTGCTTCGCGCTGCAGCGGCGGCGAGTTCGCGCTGCATCTCTGCCAGGCGGCCCTGCAGGTACTCCCGCTCCGCGTCGTCGCGCACGCTCTGCTGGCTGCGGTAGCGCTGCTGGCTCGACGTCGCGGAGGCGTGCCCGGCCGACTCGAGTTCTTGCAGTCGGGCACGCAGCTCACGAATGCGGTCCTTCTTCGCCCGGTTCTCTGCCAGCAGGTTCGCGGACTTGCCGCCGCTGCTGTTTCCGGCCGCCTCGCGCCGCTTCTCGAGCTCCGCCTTCAACTCGTCCACTCGCTGCGCCGCGGCGTCGTGTTTGCGCTGGGCTGCGTCGGCATCCCGCAAGGCGTGCTCGCGGCGGCGCTGCGTCAGCGCGTTCTGTGCCCGGATCTCCTCCTGCACCCGGCGGTCACCGACACCACTCTCCGCCATGTGCTCTGCCAGCAGCAGCAGCTTTTCGTTGCAGCGCACCTCCAGCTGCACGTCGCGGTGCTCCTCCTGATAGTCAAGGATGTCCTGCTTTACCCCTTCCACGAGCTCGCGGTACTTGGAGGCGCGGCGGTACTGGCTGATCAGCTTCTTCAGCTCATCGCGGCGCTGGGTCAGGTCGCGCTGCTCCAGCTTCAGCGTTTGCAGTGTGCGGTGGGCCAACAGCGAGTCCTGCACGAGGCGGGCAGCGGCGTCGCGGTGGTTGCCTGCAGCAGCGGCACCGCCACCGCCTCCCGCTGTCGTCGTGGTGGCAGCGGCGGTGGACATGCCGTGTCCGCTTTTGGTGCTCTGGGACAGGGTGGCGTGGTACTGGTTGCGATTCTTCTCGAAGAGCTCATCGCGCAGCCGCGCATTCTCACGCAGCATCTCCTCCAATTCTTCTGCGTTCTGCGGCACTTCGGGGCGGTGCACGCGCCGCTGCTCTGACGTGGCGGCCGCCGGCGTGCCTCGTTGACTCGACGCGGCAGAGCGACCGGTAGGGTGGCCATCGCGGTCGCCACGGCGGCCATGACCGGCGCCGCGCTTCGTCCGGCCACTCTTCGGCCCAGCAGCCGTGGCTGCGGCTGTCTTCGAGTCCGCCGCAGTGCCGTCTGCGCAGCGCTCATCGCCGTCGTTGATGGCGTCTGCGTGGAGCTCATCGCGGTCGTCCTTCTCTTCCTCTTCGCCTTTCGCGGCTGCGGTCTCGTCACCACGGCGGCCACTCTCCCCCACCTCCGCGTACGCGTCGTCCTGCGCGTCGGCCGCGGCCGGTGCGCGGTGCGAGGACACACGGCTGGCGCTGTGGCTGCTCCTGTGCGACTCGGAGAACGACGACGAGGACCGGCTGGATGTTGTCGCGGAGTGCCCCGACACGGTCGATGCTCGATGCGCCACAACTTCCTCGGCGTGCTGTGCCGGTGGCGGCGCCGCGCTGGAGTCAAAGGACGTAGAAGCGTCCGCCGCTGCCGCCGCTTTCGACACCGCCGCGGCAGCCGCGCTGCGCCGGCTTGACGAGAGCGATGAGGAAGCCGAGGAGCGGGACGACTGCTGCTTCGGCGGCACCACCTCCGTTGCCCGCCGCGGTGTACTGTCAACAGAAGAAGTGTCCTCGCTCTCGAAGTCGTCCTCGAAGTCGTCCTCCTCGTAGCTGTCCTCGACAGGGTACGACCCCTCTACAGCTGCGGACATTGTTCTTTTCTTTTTTTTTCCCCCTTCTTCCTTTGGTTTCCTTTTTTGGTGTGTGTGTGATTGTTAAGAAGGTGTATAGGTACAAGTACAACAGTTGTAATGCGAGAAAAGAAAACAAAAATATTCCTAAAAAACGAGAAGGAAAACAGGTAAATATCTTCTTTTTTGCTAAGCAAATAGTCTGGTTTCGCTTTGTGTTGGTGATAGTGTGCAGGACCAACCAGGTAGTGGGGCAACCTGAAGGGAACGCGAGTGGCAAACGAAAATAGAGATGGAGAAAGGAGGTGGTGGTGTGTTGCTCAGAGAGGGTATAAAAAAAAACACAAAGGCTAGCAATAGTCAACGACCGCAAGAGTTCTAGGACAATGAGGCATTGAAAACGTGCCAACGCCACCCGTCTTTGCGGCGGAAATGCACATCATACGACTCCGATCTCATTAGTTTACATCGAAGAACACGTACTGCCACTCTTGCAAACCTTCCACGATCGGAAACTACTCATTAAAAACAAAAAACCAGCGAACAAATCTGGATCGAGTCTTCGTGAACACTCACGTCTGTTTTGGTAGGCAATGCACGGCTAGGCCGGGTAGTCGTGATTCCTAGCTACGTGCTTCTCTTCTTCGCTCTTTTTTTTGTTTTGTTTTTCTTCCCTTTCAAGTGCGTCAACAGTATTTTACATCAGCAAAGACACGGCTCTCGTGGTACACACACTCACACACGAAGAAAAACAAAAGCAACAGAGAAGGAAGACAATGAAACAAAAACGTTCATCTTACGCTACATCAGTCAGAAACGCCCTTTCGCGCGAGAGCCATCTGAGAAACACCCCTCAAAAAAGAGTCCGCGGCAAAGGAGAGAAAATAAATTGAGCGCGCTCTCTCACTTTGCCTCCAGAATTCGCCGCAGCTCCGTTTTCTGCTCCGCCGTCAAGAAGCTGGGAAACGTGGTGTTGAACTCAATCACAAGGTCGCCCCTCGTCGCCTCGCCACTGCCAGCTGGTGACGGCAGCCCCTCCCCAGCAACGCGAGTGCGGTAGCCTGGAAACACAATCTCGTCCATCAAGATGGAAAGCTCCCGCCCCTCCATCGTCTTCACGGTCACCGTCGTGCCGCACAGCGCATCGCTGAGGGAGATGGTGGCCTGCGTCACCAGGTCATCCCCCTCGCGACGGAAGCGGCTGTGCGGCACCACCTCCACCACAATAATAACATCGCCCCGCGCAAACCCCGCAGCGGTGTTGCCGCGACCCGCCACGACGAAGCGATCCCCAGTCCGCGCACCCTTCTCCACCCGCACCTCGTGCGAGTCCGCATTCGCCGTCACGGCCGCGCCGAGGGCTGGGGTGGTGCCGGCGTGCGTGCAGGTCCACACAGCCCGCCGCGTTGCGCCATAGAAGACGTCCTCCAAGCTGACCGGCAGCCGCACCTCGATGGGTGGGCACTTGGGCGGCGGTGGTGGCATGCCCGCAGCGTTGCTAAAGAAGTCGTGCTGATTCTCCTTCACGCCGTCCAGACTGCTCATCACCTGGAATGGGTTGTCGACGCCGAAGAAACGCGTGAAGACGGTGTTCGGGTCGATGTTGTCGAGATCCACACCGCCCGGAACACCCTGCTGGCCGGTTCCGCCGTGTCGCACGCCCTCCTCACCGTAGATGTCGTAGATGGCGCGCACCTTCGGGTCAGACAGCACCGTGTACGCCTGCGCGGCTGTCTTGAAGTTCCGCTGCAGCCCCTGCTTATCCGGATTCTCTGGATGGCACTGCGGGTTGTAGGCGAGCGCGTAACGGCGGTACGCCTTGGCGACCGCGTCGTCGCCGGATTGCTTGTTGAGGCCGAGAAACTGGTAGTAGTCAATCATGATGATGGTCCGTGTGTTCAACTGCGTGTGTGTGGTGGGGGGGAGGGGTAAGGGTGTGCGTGTGTGTGTGAACTGTGCGCAGCTCCAAATAATACCTGTGTGGCGTGGCAAGAGAAAAGAAGCACATCAAAGCAGAGGACAAATAGGAGAGGAGGTGGAAAGTGGAGTACGCACTACCGCGATGGACGGGAGAAACGAGAAAACCCGAGAAAAAAGGCATTCTTCTCTTCTGAGGAGAGCGCGGGGAAGGACTGTATTTGCTGTGGACGCCAAACCACAATAACAAACGAGAAAACTCGTGGAGGCAGCATTCCGTGCTGCTTCGTGGCGCGGGTAGCTTTCAGGAATAGTTGTAGTCTGCATTGATGTCGTCACAAAACACTAAAAGGAAACAGAGTCTTTTTTTCGACGTCATGAGAAAAAAAATGAGAGAAACCGAAGCGAGGATAGAAAGCAAAAACAAGAGAGTAGTGTTCGAAAATGAGAACCACCTAACCTTTGGGCCGGCTGAAAAAAAGAGACGCTCCAACCAAAATAAGAATGGTCAACAAGGCCAAATGGGTTTGATGCGCGTTGGAAGATGTGACAGCCGTGCAGCTTTCTTCTACAAAAAAAAAAGATAAAGATGATGATAAGGCTTTTAACAGAAAGAAAGAAAAAACAGAAAAGTGTTCGAACTGCTTTAAAACTATCTGTCTTTGCCCCACAGCTATTCGCTTCAGGCACGTACAGAGATCAGATACAAAAAAAAAGTTGCCACAGGATGCGAGATGTGAATGCGTGCAAAAACCCGAAGCATTTGTGCAGCAAAGCAGCGTGCTCAAACTCCAGAAAAGAGTACAAGATAACAATATCAATAAAACTAAAAATAAAGAGGAGTACGCTGTTCGGGGAAAAGACAATGAACAAAAAGGAAAAAGACACGAAAATGCTGGCGATAGCACGTGGGGGGAAAGTAAACGATTGTTTGCCAGGCAGGCGCTGCGCACTTCTGTGTGAGTGGGGGTGTAGTAGCGAGGTAGCGGGCCGCAAATTTCTCCACAAAAGGTCCAACCAAGCGACACATAAATCACGGCGACAGAAAACTCCGACCACGCCTCTTCTCTGTTTGCCACTGCGACGAGCGCCTCCAGCGACTCGCACACACCTAAACTCTACCGCTCTTCCGCATCTTTTCAGTAGTGGGACATGGAGGGGCCGCGGCCGCGGCCGCGGTGGATGCTCAGCCGCTGCGGCACCTCCGGCACCGGTTCGAAAAACGGTTTTACCTTTTCGGTCCGCGCGTGCGACGCTGAGGCCCGCCGCTCCGACGCCACCGCGGAGTCTGAGTGGCTCGCCGGTTTCTGCAGCTCGTGCAGCTGTGACGGCGTGGGACCGGCCGCGCTTTGATGTGGCGTCGTGGCCTTCTTCGGCGGCGACGTCGGGCTGGACGGACCGCTGCTGAGGAGCAGCCCGATGGCAGCCTCGAGGTCCTCTGCGGAGGGCATTGTCGGCTGCTGCAGCGACACCGATGCCCGCCGCGCGTGGGTGCGCTTGCTGGAGCTCTTCGGCGTGTGGATGTACGTGGAGCTGTGACGAGCAGCACCGGCAGGCGGGGAGCGTGGCTTCACCGAGTCCACCTTCGCCGCCCGCGCCGCTTCTGCCGGTGACGTCGCCGTCTGCGGTGGCGTCGCGGTGCCGTGCTGGAGGTTCAGCAGCGCCTCCTCCAGCGTCGCCGGCAGCTCCTTCGGGTGGGGTGTGTTGCCCACTGGCCGGCCTCCGCACAAACGCAGCAGACCCACGTAGAGCGCCTCGTGCTCCACCAGTTGATTGATCGAGCTGCCGTAGGACGCCATGATCGCCACGGGCTGTCGCAGGAACCCAACGGCGAGGCTGCGCATGGCCGTCACGTAGTCGTGCCGCCACTGCTCCCCAGCGATCTCCGCGCGGTGCTCCTGCGCAAAGGTGCGGAAGTGCTCCACGCTGCGGACGGCCTCGCCGTCGTGTGTGAGGGCCTGCAGGACGACCACGGCGTTGCGAACCAACTCATCGCAGTCCGCCGGCCCGCGGTCGGCCAACGAGCACAGCTGCACCATCTGGACGACCTCGTCTTCCTCGTAGGCTGCGAAGGCTTCGCCCATGATGCGGCGAATGGCGTGGTCGGCGGCCAGCACCATCCCACCAAAGTCGAGCGAGGGTCGGCTGCGGGAGCGGCGGGTGGAGCCGCGGCCGTCGTGCGGGTCCTGCGACTCGCCGCGTGTTTCGCGGGTGCGCAAGGCGTGCGAGACACCGAGCAGGAGGTGCTCCAGTCGCGTTTGGATGTGCTTCAGCGAAGCTTCGCTGGAGTGCAGCAGCACGGTCTCCTCCTCCATCGTCCACAGCAGTGCTGGGTCGTCGAGCGAGTTCTCCGCGGAGTGGTGATGCGCCGCCGCAGCAGCCGCCTCAGCGCCGCCGTCAATGATAGGTTCCTCCTCGTATGGGTCGTGCACCACGTTGTCACCCGCAGCATTCGGTGGTGCAGCGTTGTGCAGCACGAGCTGCTCCGACAGTGCAGGGGCTTTGCCGTCTACTTGCATTTTGCTCTGAGAATTGGTGGAGTCTACGGTATATAGAAGCTAGAGAAACGATAAGAAAAAAAAGAAACTAGTTTTTTTTTTTTTTTAGTGGTTGCTTTCCAAGTATATGATCGATGGTTTTAGAAAAATTAAAAAAAAAATCTAAAAAAGCTGAAGAAAAGAAGAAAAGGAAAGACAGAAAGTCGAATGTATAAAAGAAAAAAAACAATAGGGAGGTCTCAACTGTAAGAAATAAAAACAGAAAGCGTTGCGTTGCAATCCAAGTTGTCTTACTTGTTTCCTGTCACTTGTCGGGGAAAAAAGAAAAGGTAAGATTGACTTTGTTGAATGAGAAAGTAGTAGATGTTGGAGAAAAACACGTTGTAAGCGCGTAGCTGATTGCATCGATTCCGCAGAAAGAAATGGTGTTTGTGAAGCCACAAGAGGGAAAGGGAATACGAGAAAAGGTCGAACGATGGCTGCATGGTCGCTACAAGCAAGTAGCAGGTCATCCAGATGCCTCGCATGCACTGTTGAAGCTCCTCGCTACACTGGGTACGGCCACAACACGGTGGTGTTCTTCTCTTCCGTATCTGTTGTGCTGTCTCGAGAACACTGCTGTTCGCATCGACTGTTGTGGCAGTTCAAAAACGCGTAGGATCGTGCGCATGGAGCAGTCGCTGCCTGCTTCCAGTTGGCCCTGTAGGATTCTACGTTTCGGTTGTTGTTGTATTGTTCCTAAAAGTCTCTCTTCCAGCAAAGAAAGAAAGAGAAAAAACGAAAAGAGTAACGGCGGTTTGGAGAACACATAATCCTCTGCCTTCTTCTCCCTCTCGCAAAAAGCGCCAGCCCAAGCGGGTCCTGGAAGCACTAATAAAACGAAGATAAATAGCGCAATGGCAATTTCTACGCAAGCAAATGGCTTGAAGCTGGAAAGAAAGAGAACCCGGTGACGCCAACACCAGCAACAGCCTTGGGATTTTGCTCAACCTGGCAGAGTGGCATGCCTTCTGATGTACAGAGGCAGCCGAGGTGAGGCATAGCATCTCAAGAAAACAAAACGAATAAGAAACGAGCAACAACAAATACCGTCGGCATTCCATCTTTTGAATCTCACCGCCGTTGATGCACCCCTCCGACGACACAACGAGAAGACAGAGCCGACCACTTCACACCAACGCAAACACGACAACAACAACAAAAAGTTTTTTAATTAGATCATTAGTTGGAGAAGAGAGGAGATGAATAACAATAATAAAAACGGTACAAACAACAAAGAAAATCGAGCACAAGTCGCGTGAAACACATCAGTAAACCAACAAAAGGATGTCGTGTTCCTCACTACCATCATCGCGAGCAGCGCATTCATTTCTACGCAGTCTTCTTCTCTCCCTCCGTCGCCGTCGCCTCTGCCGCCGCCATCGCAGCCCCCTGCTCCGCGTGCAGCGCCACACGGTCCGGGTGCTTCTCCCGCAGCTCCGTCATCACATTCCACACGTGCTGCGACAGCTCCTCGGCCGACTTGAAGTTCGACGCGTCGATCGGCTCACCAAAGGAGAAGTAAGCGTCCGCCGCGTCCATCATCGCCGACCCACGCGGCCACAGTTTCTCCGTCCCGCTGATCGCCAGCGGCACAATCGTCGCCCCCTCATCCACCGCGAGGGAGAAGAAGCCGAGGCGGAAAGGGTTGATGGGGCCCTCCGGCTTCATGTTGCGGACGCCTTCCGGGAAGACGCAGAGCATGCGACCGCGGCGCAGCCGGCCACGCGCGTTCTCCATCATCGGCCCGACGGTGCCCTTCACCGTTGCAAAGCTAGACTTCTTGTCCTTGAAACGCACGGCGAGGTCACCGGCGTTGTAGAGTGCCCAGCCTCCAAAAGGGACGCGGAAGAGTTCGCCCTTCGCAATCCACGTCCCGTCACGGGGGAGAAAGGAGCGGATGGACACGAACGGGTCGGCGCCGCTGAGGTGGTTCAGCATCAGAATCACCTTCTTGCTCTTCACCTCCGGGAAGGTGTTCAGCACGTGGATGTGCCAGAACGGGTTCAAGAAGTCCATGCCGACAAAGCTGATCTTGCGGAAGATGTGGCCGCAGATGTCCTGGCGGAACTCGGAGGTGGTGAAGGGGAAGGAGAACACGATGAAGATCACCTGGCACAGCCACACCAGAATCCACTGGACGACGAGTGAAAGGATGATGTACACCGTGCAGAGGAGGCGAAGCCCCTTGTTGGCTTTGCGTTGCGGCGGCATTTGTCCTGGTGCAGCTAAAGTGGCGGTGGTTGTGGTGGTGGACGTCAAAACGACAGCAGTCGTAAGAAAGAGAGAGAAGGAAACTGCTTTCCTTGCGGCCAAAAGGGAGGTGGGCGAAGTGACTTCCAAACGCCTTTCTCTGCGTGTGAGCACGGAAATGACGTTTCGCTGGTCGGTTGCTCTTGTGAGAACACAACTGCGTGCGCGTGAGAACACACACACACACATTAAATCGTTTGAAAGTGAGAAGATGGGTGTGTTGGTTCGCAGAGGTAGAAGGAGAAAGGAGAAGGAGAGAGCTGTCGCACGAAACCGAAATACGCGGCGCTGCTTTAGCTGCAACAACGAAGGTACGATGCAATGCGGCAGTGAGGCAAGCAATCGTGCGGCTAAGCTGCCTCTATCAATGTGTTTCTCCACGGCAACGCATGCAACGACATCGATATGTGCTTCACTAAACCGATGAACCACACTGAGCATAGGCACTTCCTGAAACCTCTCAAAACAAACCTTAGCGTCGTTTAACACTCATTTCAGCTTAACGCATCATTTCCCCAAGCCATGCTGCTTTGTTCAGTTGACGTTTCATTTCCTTCGAGATAACAGTGCATCAAACACGCGGCAGGTGTGAGAAGAAAAGAGGGAGAAAGAAAAAAAAGCAATCTGCGCGTCCCCCCTACGCGTGTTGCACGTTGCGTTCCTCCGTGAGAGCATCAACGTCCTCGTCTTCGTCGTCCCCCTCGTCCTCGTCATCGTCGTAGTCGTCGTCGTGTGCGCGTGCTGCAAGGATCTCTTTCAGCGTCCAGCGGTACTTGGCTGCCTCGCTCACCGCAATGGCGTACTCACGTGTGTAGTGCGGCGCGAGTCGTGTCGGATGGCCACGTTGCTTCGTTTGCATTGTGCAAGGTGACACCGGAGGCCGGCAGAACGGAGCACCAGTGGAAGGCGTGCCGCCGCGTACCACGCGGGACCCGGCAGCCGGCGTGTTGTCCTTCAAGACCAGCGACCTGTTGCTTCCGAGCATAAAGGTGCCGCTGCCCAATCGGCTCGTTTCGTCAAACGCACCGCCACCACCACCAACGCCTGCATCTCTGCAGCCGCACGTGTTGTTGCCAGCGCGATCGTCGTCAGCATCGTGGTCGATGAAGGTCGCCGCGGACCCGCTCAGCGAGTGCGGCGAGCACGCGCGCACGGCCGTGGCGGGCCCACCGGCACACACAGACACTGCACTCCACGTTGCACCGAGTCGACCTGCATCCACTGGCGTCGCTGCCGCCATGGGAATGAACGGAGACGGCGGCTGCGTGACGACGATCGGGGCAGATGCGCATACCTCCGGTACGCCTCCATGCACGGCGTCTCCACTTCCTTCGGTCGGGCTGTGGAGGACAAAACGCAGATGCGGGGACGACGGCGGCGAGACGTCATCTGCCTCCTCTGCCATGTCAAACACACCGGTGGAAACGGTGGTCAGCGGCGACACCACACGCACGTGCAGTGGCGAGAACGTCGGCACCTTGACAGTGACACCGTCCCGTGCAACAGACGGCGCACCCGCGAGCTGAATGCGGTGTCGCGGCGCGTCTGTGCTCTTCTGTGAAATTTCCGGCCTCGCAGCACGACGCTGTGAGAGCTGCGATTCGTCTGTCGCAGTTGAAAAGGAGGAGAGTTCGACGGAGTTGCTGCGGCGCGGCGTGATGTCGGTCACACCGCAGCCCTCGTCATCGTCGGAGGCGATTGAGGTTTGGCCGGGGGTGTACGTGTTGAGGGAAGTGAGAGCGCTGCAGATCTCTGACGTGGGGTAGCTCCCCGCAAGGGGGAAGGGATCCAGGTTGGACATCTGAAGAAGGTATACGAGTCCGCAAAACGGTGAAGACACAAAAAGAAACGGTTCTGGCTTTGGAAACTCGTTTGCAAAACAAAAGAAAAAAAAAGATGATATCAGACGCACCGTCAATAGAGTCAGCACAACACAAATCCTTAAGGAAAGGTGGTTTGGTTGTCGCTGGTTGGACGTGCAATACAACTACTATAAAACTGAATTGAAGCAGTGTGAAACTCAACTGTCACAGAAATATGTGGAAAAGGGGTGAACAGAAAAAACAGTCACTATGTATATGAAAGTAACAATGCGAAAACAAGATGATAATGTAGTGAGAAGCTATAAACAGGAAGTTGTTAACGGAAGAGAAAAAGAAGAAAGAAAAGAAGGTCGTTGTTAAACAAAAGAAAGGAAGACGCCTTCTCGCTCACAGCGGCAATAGGTATGCCTAGCAATGTGCAAACAAAAGACGCGGAAACACAGGGGAAAAAAAGAAGATCCGAAGGGGAAACTAAAAAAGTGGGAGTCAGCCAAACTTTAAATGCCTCACCGAAAAAGGCTAAAAACAAAAAGTGGGAAAAAGCCCAGCTGAGAAACAAAACAATCTTTTGAAACGAAAAATATATATACACGGTATGGTAAAATGACAAAAGAAATAAAAAACGAAAAAGAAGAGAGGGATCAAAAACGGTGTTGTTAGTCAGAAAACAAAGACAGTGTGTTGCAGAGCCCGTCCAAAAAAAAAAGAGTTAAGGTTAAAGAACAGGTGGAGCGGGCAACAGCTCAGAAAAGGGAGAACTAGTGAGGCCACGTTTGGAGTATGCTTAAAGAAAAAAAGAAGAAGATGGAGACGGAAAAAGAAGGCGGGCTATGTACGAAATTGGAAACAGAGGTAAATTTGTTTAGTGAAATATTTCAAGAGAGGATTCTCAATACACCGGCAGAGAAATGTAAATAATAATAGTAAAAGGCTCTGATGAAAAACTAGAGACGCGCAGCAGTCGTACACTCTCTAACGTGCGCCGAAAAAAAAGAAAAAAAGAAAAAGAGGGTAGTTACTAACAAACTTTGTATGTCTTTTTTTTTTACATAAATAACTGCACACCGACACAGCAAAGCAATCAGTGAAAGAAAAAGCAAAGAAGTAGACAAAAAGACGTTCCAAAGAGGTACACAATTCCAAAAAAGAAAAACAAAAGTCAGCGGCAAAGCTCTCCAGAACGTATAAAAAATGAAGGGTGAACGCGTTGCAAAAGTTGACTTTTTTGTGTGTTTTTTGTTTTTACCCCCGGGTGATCACAGTTCGCAGAAACAAAACTTAACTTCAAAGATTTGTGGAAAAGATAAGGAAACCAAAACGTCAAGACAGATTGTTCTGGCTTTCCGATTATAAGAAAGGAACAGAAAACTATTTTGTTCTTCTACTAGTTGAACTCGGCCACCGCAGGTGAAGAAGGTTTAAAACGAAAAGGAAACGTTGAAAAGAGAACTGCAAAAGGAAAGCGCCACGAATTCAATCTGTGAAATAAGTATGAGACACCAAGACCGAAGAAACTGGTAACGAAAAAGACGCACGGGAGTAAAAATGTAGAGACAACCAAAGGAAAAAAAAGACTTTTGATCCAGACGGAAACAAAAAGAAGGAAAAGAAAAATGGGAGGCGGGAGAGAGGAAAAATGACAACAGATTAAAAAAAAAAAAAGAAACGAGAGGAAAGATGGATTTAAGAGTTATACTTGAAAGAGACACTCGGCAATAAAATCAAAACAAAAAAGTCTCACAAGAGCGTTGCCAAAAAGGAGTGGCTTTGCTGTAGCTGACTTTTTAGGTGATTGCTCTCACACACACTTGCTGCTTCACTCCTCTGGAATGTCGCTCAACTTTTCGATACTTCTTTTCACTGAGGAAAAAAACAAAAGAGGCGACGGCAAAAAGAGTCACTGCTTCCGCGCGTCAGAAAGAAGAACGTAGGGAAGAAAGAGCGAACAAATAGATCGGGGCTGTGTGACGCGACTTGAAATGCGTTGAAGCGCGCAGCAGTATGAATCTATATATGTAGGTGTTGAGTTAAGCTATGGATGGCGCTTAGTATAGGGATAGCGGAGAACGATGAAAACCTGTCGATCACCGTCAAAATGGAGATTGCTGCTTGTGTCACACACAAACGTGGTAAGATTTTCTATTTGCTTTTGTATCCGGTGCGCAATCCTGTCATACAAGCGCGATAGGTAGGGCAGTTCATAACGTGAAACAGCACAAGAATCAACGGAAAAGGAGAGGAGAGGGGGGAAAGAAACGAAGAGTGCAAGGGAAGAAAACAAGCAACATGCGCTTAACGGTAGTGCGCCTCTTTTGCAGGAAGCAGCACCTGAATGCTCGACTCGATCCATCCGTTCTGACCTAAACTATGTTTCTTCTACGACGTACGAAACGCCTTGCAATGTTGAGCAAGCAGCAGCTTCGGTTTTCTTTTTCTCTTTTTTTTTCATCGCAGGATACACGCATGAAACTTGAACCACACAAATGCCTTTTTTTTTTGCAGCTCTTTTACCCCGGTGTAAACCTGATTTAAAAAAACCTTGAGCTTCAAACAAAGCATAGCTTAACCGCAAGCAAACACAAAACAACGCCTCCCGAAGCAGTGATGGGTACATGTCGAGAAAGGAGAAACAACAACAACAACAAAAGAAAAAGACCACACAGGACTAAGGTGGGCTACACCCTAACGTGTGCATCCTCCTCCTCACTCGTGTCCTCCGTCTCCTCCGCTTCCTCCTCTCCTTCTTCATCGCCCTCCTCGTCCTCTGCGTCATCGCCCACTTGCTCCCACTCCTTCCGGTGCTTCAGCCGCCCCCGACGCTCATTCAGTGGACGCGCATCCAGCAGGTCCACCGCATCGAGATCCAGTTCCCGCCGCACCGCGCTCTCCTGCAGCTCCGTCTCCACGTAGTGCTCCTGGAAAGCCGCGACCTCCGCCGAGTTGCTGCCTTGCTGGTAGCCGGCCAGCAGTTCCGCGTTGACGTCGAAGAAACTCGCCCCCCACGAGAAGTACGCCATCACGTTCTTCGCATCCTCCATCAGGCCGACGATGGCCAGCGTCGCCGCCAGTGCCTCGGCACAGTTTAGCTTCGATGGCCGGCCGTAGTTCACCGGATTCGCGGCCAGCAGCAGCGGCAGCAGACGTGGTGCGGTCATGCGCATCTTACGCCACGGCACGGCGTCGAGCTCCTTCCACGAGCAGTCCACCACCGCCGCCCCACACTGCAAGACGATGGCACGATCGGCCGGGCTGACAATTTCGGTCGCGCTTGGCGTGAGGACGACGCCGTGGAAGGGCTCGCTGAGTCGCAGCAGGCGCAGCGCGTTCAGCCGGTACAGCTTCTTGCCCGAACACGCGTTGGGGTCACACTGCTCAAAGTCCCACATGGCGAGCGGCACGCTGCATGGGTGCGCCGGGGGCTCGTTGCTGTGGTAGCCGCTGGTCGTGCACACACCGGAGCTGCCGCTGCCGCCGCCGCGTCCACGACCGCGGCCGCGACCACCACCACCACCACCGCCGCCTCGCGTGCGCACGTCGCCTTTACCCATTGTGAAATAGAATTGAGCGCAAGCAGCGAAAAAACTTGCGAAGCGAACCAACGGAAATAGGAAAAGAACACAGAAGTGGGAGAAGCGAAAACACACCTAAGGAAGTAACGTGCAAAAAAGAAAAAAAAAAGCACTGTATCGATTGGCTGTGTGCCAACTTGACGCTAGCTGCTCAAAGCGCAACGTCACATTCTGCAGTTAACGTGGCTTGCATAATGAACGTAGTGCAACTCTCAGAACAGCTTGAGTCGAAGACCATCTTACAGATACAAGCCTGTCTCGTGCATACCGGTCCCATCTTCCTCAATGGCACAAGCATCTAGCTTCCACAGGTATAAACGGCTATGCTGCTTCTTCTGCTTTTTTTTTTATTTTTAATCGTAGTCACACACTTAATAAATTATACAAGTTGCACGTAAGAAAAAAGAGAAGAAGAAAAAAAAAAGAGCTTTTTTTTCTCCGTTGCGTCCTCAGTAGTGGCGGCGCTTCAGTGATTTCTTTGCGGCAGCCGTCTTCGCCACGGAGTCCGGCTCGGCCGTTGCCGCCGCCTTCGCCACCTCCGCAAACGGTGGGGCCGCAAAGAACGACTTCTTCTCCGCCGCATCCGCAGCCGCAGCCGCCGCGGTCGCCGTCTTCGCCGCCGCCGATGGAGACGCGCGCGGAGCTGCGCGATGCTCCTCCTCGTCTGACCCACTCCGATCCTCCGCCGATGCCGCAGCCTCCGTGCGACGCTTTTTGAGCGCCTTCGACTCCATCAAGTCGCGGCCCTCCCCGCTCACCTCCTCGTTGTTCCGCACCTCACGCGACCGCTTTGGTGCGCGGCGCTTCTCAATGTACTCCTCACGCTTCTTCTCCAGCTCGAGGAGGTGCTCGACGTACTTCTGACGCTTCACGCGGTGCTTCTTCGCCATGGCTAAAGTGGAGGCTGGTGTGGTAAAAAGAAAGGAAAAAAAACGTGTCGGCTTGTGACGAAAGAGTACACCACCCGAAGAGCGAGGTGTAACAACCTTCACTTACGGTGAGGACAAGAGAAAAAGAAAAGGAGGGACCGTGGAAAACAGACGAATAGAGAAGTGCAATCGGCAATTCAAAGTGAAGAAGTTGAAAAGAGAAGGACAGGAGCGGTGGCGAGCGTAGCTTCCACGCCGCGACTTTCACCCTACCATGCATGTTTTGCTCCACGAAGACAAGAGAGAGAGCCGATGAGTTCTACAACAAACGGCGTAGAGAGACGATACACACACACACACACCGTTACGCAGAAAGACGACGACTTAAACGTTTGGGCAGTCCGTCAGTGTCGCAGCATCGCTGAGTCTGTGCTTTGATCAGGAAAGCAAAGGAGTCTTTTTTCTATCAAAGCAATATATTTTTCTCTCTTTCTTTTTCTTCTTTTGTTTTGTTTTGGTTTGCATAGAAGCTGAATACATGCAAGATGGACTCTTTAACAGAGCAAGAAATCTCTCGTGGTGACTTCCTCGATCATAAAGAGGAAAACAAAACTCAAAAATGTACATGAAATGATAGTAATAACAAAACCGCGGTGGAGGCATAGAAAACAAAACAGAGGCAGTTTATGCGTCGCACCCTACTTTACATCTGTAATCGCAACGCTATTCAGCTCCAAGGCAAGCAGCAAGACACCCACATTCTCACACACACAAACCTGTCTAAAACGACGTTGAGGATGGCTAAGCAGACTCTCTTTCTTTCTCCCTCAGTCACACACACACGCCGTCACTAACGGAAGAACTCGGCGCCGTCTTCGTCGGAGTCGATGCTGGTGCCGGAGCCTTCCATCGCCGCCGCCGCACGATCGGCCTTGCGCTGCGTCTTCGCATCCACCGCCTTCGCCACGTGTGAGCGCGGCCGCACCGGCTTGCCCGTGCGATGCGCAATCGGCGCCTGTGAGCGCTCCAGTGCCCGCTTGATGCGCTCCTCCTGCTCCTGCTCCTGGCTCGCCAGGTGTACGAGGCGTGCCTGCCGCCGTCGCTGCTTGTCACTCTGCTTCATCACTGCTTGAATCAGCGCCACGTCCATGTGGTTCGCCGGGTCCGTCAGGTAACGGTGGTACTCCTCTAGCTTGTTTTCCACAATGGTCAGCATCTCGACCGGACCCATGGAGGCATCGCCTTGCTGCTGCTGCTGCTGCTGCGACGCGCCGGCGGTTTTGGTGAAGGACTTCGCCTTCTTTCCAAGCGAAGCGGTGCGCGGCGCGCCATCCGGAGAGCCGGCGTTGCCCGTCTGGGATTTGGTGCGACGCATCGATCCCTTCCGCGAGGAGCTGCCGGCGGCATCGCGCGCTTTACGGGTCACCGCCGCACCACCACCAGCCACCGGCGAGCCACCACCGCCGGCGGCGCCGCTGACGGCCTCCGCCGCCGCCGTCTCACGCCTCGTCGCGTTTGCCTTAATGATCTGATCACCCGCCGTGAGCAGCTGGAACATGTGCCCGATGGAGCTCTCGATGCGTACCTTCAACTCCTCAGGAGAGAGGTCCGTCGAGGGGGCATGAACAGCCGCACCAGAGGCTGCCGTAGTACCTGCGGCGCCGGCAGCCGCAGCAGCGGAGGAAGAGGAGGTCAGCGCAGGTCGGCCACCACCACCGTCGTTGGCGCTACGTGCGTTGCGGGGCTCCAGGCTGGCAATGCGGTCATCCAAGCTCTTCAGCTTCTCACGCGCTTCGGCGATGTTCTCCTCCAGCACACTCAGCTGTGCCGTGCGCTGCGCCACCATCGTGTTCATCTCCGTCTTCTCCTCCATGAAGCCGATGGAGATGCCCTCCAGTTCCTCCTCCAGCTCCTGGCAGTTCTGGATGAGAAACAGATTTCCCTCCTCGACGTTGATGAACACTTCGAGTAACTCGTCGACGTTGCCGAAGCACATGGGCAGTCGGCTCTCTTCGTAGTCGCGGTGCAGCGCCGCCTTCACGGCTGGCAGCGGCATGGCCGTCACCTCCGCTCGAATAGTCGCCTCGGCCGCCGCAATCGCCGCCAGGGCCTCCTCCTCCATGCGGTCGTGCAGCTCTGCCAGCTGTTGCTCCACAGGCGCCTCTGACCCTTCCTCCGACTCTTCCGGATTGACCGTGCTGGTGCTGTTGCGGGCCCCGCCGCCGTGTATGCGCTGCAGCTGCGCCGCAGAGGGCAGTCCGTTGGCTGTCGTGCTCTGCTTCTTCGTGGACGACTTGCGGCGACTCTCACGCTCCTCCTGCTCCAGTGCGGCGAGCCGCGCAGCCGCCCGCTCCTCATAGGCCTTCCTGAGCTCCTCAGCGCGCTTCTGGTAGGTAGCCTCGGCCTTCAACAAAATCTCCTCGCGCTTGTCCTCCACACGCAGGTTGACGAGGACGTCGTAAAACCACTGCGACTTCGCCAGACCCTCTAGAAACTCCTTGTAGGCCACACAGTTGTCGATTTGCAGTCGTGTTTTGCGCGTCTCCAGTTCCGCGTGGTTGATGAGTGCGGAGAGCTTTTTGATTTCAATCGTCTTGGCATGTTTTGCGCGCGTCTCGTCGTCGGCCTTCCGCACCGCCGCGTCCTGCTCCAAGTTGCTGAATTTGAGAAAGTTATTGAATTTCTCCTGCGTGTTCGTCAGCTGCTCCTGCTGCTGCCGCAGCCGCTTCTCCGCGCGGTCGACCCTCTCATCCAGCTTGCGGATCTCGGCCTTCTTCGTCGCGAGAGACATGCGCACGAGACCGACCTCGCGCTTCTGCTTGACGAAGTCACTGGCCGTCAACGTGTCGTTGACGCTCACCGAGTAGCCGCCAGCGCCACCACCACCGCCGGTTATGGCCGCCGCCGCTGCAGAGGACGCTGAGAGGTTCGCCGCTTGACCGCTCGACGACGCGCTGATTCCTGTAGCTGCCACACCGGCACCGCTCGCCGTGTTCTTGGCAGCTGCGTTGCCGCTGCGGAAGGCGCGGCCACTGCGGGGTGCGAGGGCTACTAGGTCGTCTGCCATGGCTGCGTCACCACGCCGGATTTCCTGCAGCAGCTCCTTGGAGATTCGCGCGCTGTCAGCGGGGGCGGTGGAGGCGCCGGCCCCGATGGCTGTGTTGCCAGCGTAGCTCGCCATGATCGTGGGAATGGAAACTTCCGTCTTTTCAGTGCGTACTCCAGCCACGTGCCTTCGAAGCGATGGCACGTAAAAGAAAAAAAGGTAAAAAGAGTATTCGCTGATGGAATAGTAGTTTTTCAGATAGGTATGGTCTTCTTTTTTCTTTTCTTTTTGCCACTGTACTGAACTACGCTTCTCTTGAGCAAGTTGAGAAAGGTGAAAGCTCTAAGAGTGTGTACCGTTGCCAGAGAGAGAAAAAAAAGAAGGGAAGATGAGAGGGCAAAGCAAGAGAGAGATGCAAAGTCAGAGGTCGCGCAAAAGCAAGAGGAGTGAACTCTTTGAACACACGCCACGATCAAGTCAGCGCCGACCTCTAACTCAACCAGCTCCAATGATAACATCTGCAAAGTGGCACCGCGGACTTCCTTCCTTTTTTTTTTAATCCTAGAGCAGTTGCGCACAACGACGGGTCGAGAGCTCAGACAGAGAAGGAAACCCTCCAAAATAGGGAGCGAAAAGATGCTGTCGGCTTGACTGACAAGGGAGGAGAACGGAATGGAACTCTTGCTTCGACTGCGTGCGCCTCTGCTATTAACGCAGACCGTGTCCGCATCGACACCACTGAGGTACTTCTTGTTTCGTGCATTTCTGCTCTGGCGATATATCGTTTCAGTTTCACACATCACCGTTTCAGCAACCACCGTGAGTAAACAACCAGCATCACACCCACATACACGCACCGAAACTGTGGTGGACACAAAAAAAAGTCTTTTTAAAGAAGCTGCACGCTGCTTGCATCAGGATAGAACTGCGAGGCTCCCAGCACACAACACAACCGTGGAGACGAAAACGGAGACAATGAGGCTGAGAAAGACGGAGAGAAACAGATGAAGTAAAGCGTAGAAAAACAAAACTAGAAATAGCTTCGGGAAGCTGCAGTTTGCAGCCCAGTGAAAAAAAAGCTGAGCGCAAGATAAAAAAAAAAGCGGCCCAAAACAACAGCACAAAACAAAAGAAGACAAAGCAACCAGCAAGAGCTGCGAATGCACAGAAGGCACGCTGTCCAAATCCACCACTACTTCCAATATTGACACTTTTCACCTCCACAAACAAAGGGACTCACAGAACTCAACACTTTCCCATATATCCTATTAAAGCATCGAAAGAAAAGAAAAAGAAACCTCGATCGCTGCCATCATATGACCCTTCCTTCTCTCTGCAACAAACGCACACTATAAAGGGAATGCAGTAAAACGAAGCTGAAGGCAAAACACTTCGTGAAAACACGTCATTCATTCCCATTCGCCTTCTGCTGCCCCACGGCTCTTCAGCTAAAAGTTTGGAGAACACACTGTGGAACACGGCAAGCTCCAGAAATAAAAAGAGGAAAAAAAAGAAGAAAAAGAAAGCACAGGGCTTAAAAGGCGGGGGACTGCAGGTTTGGCGGTGCGCGCGCGTTGTTCTGCGGCGCGGACGGCGGTGCCTGCTGCGCCTGGAATTGCCGCTGCTGGTACTGTTGCGATGACGGGGGGCCTGGCGGAACACCACCGTAGCCGGCACGAGCGTTTCCGCCCTCCGTCGCGGTGTGGCGTGGCATGGTGCCGTGTGGCACCTGCCCGTGTCCCGCATGCTGCGGCTGCTGCTGCTGCTGCTGCTGCTGCTGCTTGCGCACTTCATAATCCGCAGAGTCGAAAAACTGCTGCTGCTGCGGTGCCTGCATCTGTCGCAGACGCGGGTCACGCTTCTTCGGCATGTTCACGCCAGGCGGAGCTTGATCAGCCATTTTCCTCTGTGTATGTGTGTGTGTGTGTGCTTGTGTGTGTGTGTCTGTGTGGATGAAAAAAAGAAATAAAAGTGTCTCGATTGCTTGATGTGCGTGTGTGAGTGTGTGGGTGTGTGGATATTGGGGATGTGTAAAAAGAAAGGACAAGGACGAAGCAGAAATAAGTGCAAAAGAAAAAAAAGGGGCAGGCGATCAAGTAAAAATGAGAACAACAGAAGAAAAAAAACGAATCGAGGCGAATTAAGAAGTGAAAGGAAGATGAAACTGATAATAATAAAGATAACTGTTTGTAGCACGGAGGTGTGCCCGCTGTTTGGGATGTGGGTGGTACTTCTGCAAGGTGATGCACAGCAACGCAATGGTGAGAAAAAAGGGAAGGTAAAGAAAGTAAGACAGCAGAGACGGGAGTTCAGCTTCTAAAACAAAGCGGCTGTTTGGTCCGAGGCACTCAAACGCACAACGAAAAAAAGAGAAAAAAGTCTTTGGTTTTTCTCTTGCAACCAGCGTCTCGTGGTGCAAGGCATGTGAAACCGAATGCGCTCGAAAACACAGTAGACACTTTCCAATTGCGTCAAAGCATTGCGCAGGGGCTTTGATAAACCACCACTACGTTAGCAGAGAGCACGCAAGACATAATTGCGCGGCTGCGCGCTGATGACATGCATTCATAAAACGCCTTGACAAAAAAAAGGCCCCTGATTATTACACTAACATCCCGCTTTTTGTTTTTTTTGTCTCGTAAAGAATCAAAGCTGGAAACAAAGTCCGGAGGAGTAGTAAAGCGTGTTGACTAGAAGTCACATGAGCCCATCGCTTCTTTGATTTTTTTTCTTGTCACTCCGCGCTAATACACATATCAGCAAAAAAAAAAAGCCGCAAGGGACGTATTAAGTATCGTGTCGCATCACAAGTCGCCCTCATCGGTGTCGCCCGAGGTTTGGGTTTGCACCGCCGGCGCAGTGGTGGACGTCGTGGAGTCTGTGTTGGCTGCCGACTCTTCGCTCTGCGCCACATTCTCGCTCGCAACCTCTGCAGGCGGAGCTTCCGAGGGCTCTTCTGTGGTGTGGGAAGCGTCAGATGCCGTAGCATTCCCCTCTCCTTCGACCACTAGCTGGTTGTTCTCCTTCTTCGCGAGCTTCGCGCGCCGACTCTCCTCACGGCGCATGTACTGCGCCCATCGTAGCTGGTCCTGCCGCGCGGCCGCTCGCAGCACCTCCGTGCGAGCGCAGATGTTCGTGATGGGTTTGATCGCCGCCCGCACCTCCGCCGCCTCCGCCGCAGCTGCCTCGTCTACGCTTTCCGGCAGCGGCATCCCACACAGGCCGTACTCGATGTCGGTCAGGTTGTGGGCCAGCTTCACTAGCTCCTCCATCTCCTCCTCGAAGTCCTCGACGAGGGTAGCGCACATGGCCGGCGTGGCGCCGAGCATCGCCATCCCCTGCAGCGCCTCCTGGTCTTTTGGGCTGTAGACCTTCGCAATTTCGTAGCGGCGCAGCGCCACATAGTCGTCCCACTGTGGGTCGTGTGCGCCGCTCGGAAAAACTTCGTCCTCGCGCAGGCTCGGCCGCACCGCCAGCTTCGCATCGCGCCACGCCTGCTGGTGGTAGAGACGCACCTTCGACTTGGGGTGCAGCCGCAACGTGCGCTCGTCGTTCTGGTAGGAACGACAGAAGTTGTCCATCACCTCCGTCACGAGAAGCTCGCTGTTGCGGTACGGGCGCCGCTTCAGCTGGTTCGCGCGGTTCAGGCGGTGGGAGGCGAGGTAGGTGGACGGGTTCTCGTCGAGGGTGCCGTTGAGCCGCTCAAAGAGTGCCCGGCTGACGGTGAGGCAGGCGGAGCAGTCGAGGTGTTCGTAGCCACGGCCGTGCAGGGGACGCACGGAGCGGCCTGCGGGAGAGGTGGTCTCTGCCGCGGTAGCTGCGCCAACCATCGGCGCAGTGAGAGAGAGGAGGACCAACACAGCGAGAAGAGGAAGAAGAGGCTTGCACGCAAGCCCAGATGCGTGTGCGAATGGCCTCGTTGTGGTCTGCATTGGCTAGTGAACAACTAGCGGAAATGAAAGGAACAAGCAATGTGAGTAGGATGTAAACACTGGGGAAGCCAGTTGCTGGTGTTGTAAGACGAAGCGCTTTTGTGAGTGGCGTCAATTGAATACCATAGGGTTTCTTTGGAAAGTTCAGCAGAAAAATGAAGGTGATATCAAAGAACACGCCTGCATTCTCGCCTCTCTTCTCTCTCTCTTGTGAGGTGGTAGCAGTACCGGTCGTCTCACCACACCGAAGTGCACGCAGCTCATCCTTAGAAACCGTGCGCTTAAACCAAGGTCTACAGAAGATCCGACAAGCGCCACAGTGGAAGCTTCGAGACGTAAAATGTACCCATGTCGAAAGTGCAATCTCGTCTGCGGATTGCCTTCCTGTTCTTTCCCATTTTGATTCGCAGCAAACACGAGCAAACATAAAATACATAAAACGACCGGAAACTGAGTGTGTGCAGTTGCCTCAACTCGGGTCGTGTCAAAACAAACGCTACATTACATGGGATGTGACAGTGCATACACACACAACAACAAAAAAAAAAGCGGAGACTTTTCCAGCTCGCCTGCTATGACGCCGGTGCAGACCGCTGCGACGACGCTGCACTGCTCGCCACACCACCCTGTCCTCCTTCCGCTTGCTGCTGTTGCGGCTGCTGCCCCTGCCCATCGTGAATGAACATCCATAAGTTTTCTTGCGCTGGTGGGCCGCCGCGCTTCCGTGTTGCGAGTGACGTTAACTTTCCACAGCCCACCTCGAACTGCGGTCCAAAGTCGTTGTAGAAGGTCTCCTTCCAGCTCGCGAGCGGTGCGTTGGTCATGTTGTGTCGAATGCGCACCACGTCCTCGGCCTTCACCGGATGGTCGCGTGTGTCCTCCTGATAGGCCGGGTTCGCATCGTCGAGGCACCACATCGCCCCCGCGCTACCGCCATCGGGCGAGAAGTACACGTGCTGCAGCTTCCCGGACACGTGCGAGGTGTTGCCAGGGCCCACCGCCTCGGAGATCAGAAAGAGCGGATCCGGGCACAGGGCACGCACCGTCATCAGATAGAAGGGCTGCCCGTAGTGCACCACATCCTCCTCGTCCTCCGGGATGGGGAAGCTGTCCGTCGGGGGCATGGCGGCCGGCACCAGCACCACCGTGCAGCGCACCGTCGCCTCCTCCGTCGGGGCGGTTGAGCAGACCACCTGCCACCCCGTCGTGGTGGACTTGCGGTCGTCGAGGTCGACGCTGAGGAAGCCGCAGGTGTTTGCGTTTTGCAGCATGAGCGGAGCGTAAAAGCGCAGGTAGCCGTCGTCCGGGATGGCGGCGATGGCGTGTGGGGTGTTGTGGTGCTTCAGCTTTGCCATGATGCTGGCCACCTCTTTCGATGCCTCGACAGCGCCACCACTGCGACCTTGCATCAGCCGCCGCCGATCCCGTTCGTAGGCCTCCTCCTCAAACCAGTTGCCCAGCAGAGCTTTGCGCGGCATAGGTGGAATGTGTGGAGGGGAGCAAGGTGTTTGTTGTTGTGGTGGTTGTGAGAGGATATCGCTTTACTCTTTCTTCTTGTGTGTGTGCGCGTAAGCGACAGCGCAAATCGAATCAACACTTTTTCTCTTCGAGCACACAAGCGTGGGAAGAATAAAAGAGGAGAGGCAAGGGAGGTGCAGAGACAAAAGAGAAAAACAGCATAGCCCATTTCTTAAATGCAGGTTCTGTTTAGGGAAAAATAAATGAACACAGGTCAAACCTAAAGAGGTGCTCTCAGTTTTTTTTTCTCCTTCAAAGAACGTTCAAGTCGCCCAGTAGGGTCTGCCCTCTCGAGCACTGCAACACTCTCGCAGCCAACAGCCGCATCTTTTTTTGTAGAGGAAAAAAAAAGCGGCCAGGCAGCTTCACCCACAAACAGAACTCGTGCAACAGAAACCGTACGTAGCACGTAGACGCAACACTAGCTTCCTCGGTGCAGCTGCGAGTTTGTGACGTGCGGAGATCGTCTTTCACACAACAGAAACTGATTTCGCTTCGACAGCCTTTTCCCTCTGTTTCTTGGATTCTAGTTCGGCAACAACATCAAACTTCAACATGAGCGCATCAAAGGAAAAGAAAAACGAAATTAAAAAGAGAGCGAGAGGATGCACAAGAAACGCCAACTCATACATTCCTCTTACGTTTCAGCCCAATGCGAGTCTAAAACGACAAGTGCGTGTCACCTGCTACCTCCTGAGACGAGGCGAGACCATACGAAGTCGAAAGAAAGTGGTGCAGAACGCCAGTCTGCGAGGCCTACAGCAAAAGCCATTGCGATCCTCTTCTCTGTAGCCCATGAAAGAAAAGACGAAGAGCAGAGCGCAGCAGCAGCACTGAAGAAAGACGAGGTAGCCAAGCACCCACCCGCAAAGCCTCGAAGAAGTACCGAAGCTTGACCGTGACACAACGCGCAGAGAAAAACCAAAACAACAAAACGAGTGAAACATGTCCGAGTCACTACACCATGCGCTTGGTGACAAACAGCTTGCGCAGGTACACCACGCTACCTACACCCATACCCGCAATAAAGATAATCTCCAAAATGCAGAAGACCACGACACGCGTGTTAGCCACCTCCGTCGTGGCACGGTGGTCCTGCTCACGCATCCGCATGAGCTGCTGCAGCTCCTCAATCTCCCCCAGGCCCTCCTGCAAACGCTTAATGGAGCGGTAGAGCGAGTCCTTCTCCACCGACTTACCCCCAGACGCACCATCGGCGTCGCCGACCATCAAAGAGAAGGAGACCACCTTCGGTGTCACGGTGCTCATGCGGTTGATAAAGCAGAAGGCATGCGCGCCGGGCACGCGCGACTTGAAAAGCACGCGGTTTTCAGTGTCGCGGTCTGCGCTCCAGATCAGCTTGTTGTCTGGCCCCGTGACCTGGCAGTCGATGTCGAGCGAGCCACCGGAGCTCACCATGTAGTGCAGGAACAGCTTCACCCCAGCGCCAGAGACGTCCTCGTAAAAGCAGTTCGTGCGACCCGGCGCGACCTGCACGGCGAGACCACCGTCGTCGGCGGCCGCTGGTGCGACGCAGCAGCAGCTCAGCAGCACGGCAGCCACTAGCACAACTGCCGCCGGTGACAGCTTGGCGAACGTCATCGGGTTTGAAAGCTGCGTTGTTAATTTTTTGTTTCTTCTGGGACGAAGAGACGGTGAGCACGAAAACGCAAAGTGTCGGGGGAAAAAGAAAAAGAGCAAACCCGCAAGCGTCAATGGTTGTGTGAAGGGAAGAGGTGTCAATGAGTTAGAGAAAGAAATGAAACAAGCCTTGGCTACTCAAGGTGCTATGCTGACCGTCACGAGCGAGATTTGAAAAGGCACATCATCAGTGTGTGTAAATGTGAGCAAATACGAAAGAGACGAAAGACGAAGAGGGGACAGAAGAAAAGGCAAAGTGCCAGAGGAGAAGAGATCCGGTTGTGTGAGGTTCGAGTAGTCGTGCAGTCAGGACGCAAAATGTTGCATTGACTTTCACGTTCATCGTCCAGACACACAGTGCGCAGCGGTTGAATAGCCCTATCGGCGCAATCAATGATGGGAAATCACAGCTTTCAAAGTGCAGCGTCGGTGCGTTTCTTGACTGGCAAGAGTCAAGAACCTTTAAAGTCATACCGGTGTGGTGACTTCCGTGCGCCAGATAGCCGCTGATAAACCAAACCCGCTTCATGACCTTCACTGCCTAGCAGCTACGCAAGAGAGCAAAACGCGTGCATCGGCACTGAGAAAAGTGAAAACCTAAAGAGGTCAGCACAGTAGCTTGCCTCCGTGACTACTTGACAGAGCACATTTTCCATCTCGCAGGATGGTGTTTCTTGTGTCATGCTGAACTTTGTTGAAGCATTCAAGATAGTAATAGAGTGACACGCGCAGAGACATGCAAGAAGAGAGAGAGAAAAAAAAGCCAACATCGTGATTCGGGCAAGAAAAAAAAAGAGAAAAACTTAGGCACAGTTGGATGGAAACGGAGGAAACCCAACACACCAGAGGGAACCTAGACAAAGCAAAATGCAGCCCAACACCTGGTACAACCATGCGGAGACGACTGGTAGAAAAAATGTTCTGTTTATCGCAAACATCAAAAAAAAAAGATGGTATAGTGGGGTTATACAGCAAACCGGAAAAGGAGAAAAAAAAGCAGCAGATGAAGCACCGCACCAAGGCAAAAAGAGATCAAAGACCAGCACGAACGTCAACCACAACAGAATTGGAAAATGTGTGCAAACGGATGCGGTGCCACTCGAAGACACACACAAAGGGGACGTCAACGACACGACTGCTGGTGGATGAGAGAAACGTAGTCCTCCCAGCAGGAACGTTTGTTGGCGTGTTCTTTTTATAAAACCCTGTTTCTTAGCAGCACCCTCCGTTGTCAGCGTTGTTGCTCGTCGCGGCGTTCGGCGTCTGCGCGTTGGTGGTCTGCGCACCCGGCCGACCGGACACTACGGACGGGTCGATCACACCCGCCTGCACGTTGTCGTAGATCAGCGTCGCGGTCTGCAGGAAGGCGTCGTCCACATTCTGCGCCGTCTTCGCGCTCGTCTCCATGAACACCAGACCGTTGCGACGCGCAAACGCCTCCCCCTCCTCACGACTCACCTGCCGCTTGCTGTCTAGGTCGCACTTGTTGCCAATCAGCATGATGACCAGCGCGGTGTTCGCGTTTGCCTTCGCATCCTCCAGCCAGCTCTGCAGGTGGGTGAAGGTCTCACGCCGCGTGACGTCGTAGACGAGCAGGGCCCCGCTGGCGCCGCGGTAGTAGCTACGCGTAATACTACGAAAGCTCTCCTGACCTGCCGTGTCCCAGATCTGCAGCTTCACGCTCTTGCCCTGGATGGAGATGAGGCGTGCGCCGAACTCCACGCCGATGGTCAGGTCGTGCAGCGGCTCGAAGCGCTTGTCGGTGAACTGCAGGAGGAGGCAGCTCTTGCCCACGCCACTGTCGCCGATGATGATGTACTTGAACACAAAACTGCTTTGAGACATTGCGGTGACGAACCAGGTACGGAAGAGAAAGAGTCGGAGAGTTTTTCAGGTGGACGGTGTGTTTCAACGGTTCTTTTTTTTTTTTTGTGACGGCAACGCCAACAGGTGCACACAAACAGAGATGTAGAGCACAGAGAGTTAAGCAAAAATAGGGGGGAAAGCAGAGGTTAACGTGTATGGCAGAAGGAGAGTGTGGGTGTCTGAGAGCAAAGCGGTTTGCTAGACGAACTAATGATAGTGATTTGAGAACTATTCTGAATGTTCGATTGCAGATTCAAAAGCGCAGCGAAGGAGAGGAGAACAAGGGAGAAGCATTGAGGAAGGAGAAGGAGCACGTCACTGATAGTACTGCCTTCTAGAAAATTGATTGCCTGACCACATCGCCACATTGAGCAACGATGTCTGTGAGCCCAAATACCCCGGTGCTGGCAGAAACTCAGCCAGTATCACGTGGAACAGACATAGAGAGAAAAAAAAATCTCAAACAAACTCTAAATTATTAACAGGAAGCAATGCTGTCTTTCCCTCATCTGTCTGTTTCGCAGCACAAATCTTATGCAATGAAGTTTACATGGTAAATGCAGAGAAAAGAAACGATGTTCCAAAAAGAGATAGTAATGATTAAAAAGAGGAGGAGGAGAAATAGCAGCGTGTATTGGATGTTCTGCGGCTCACACTCGCAAGCAGCGCAATACCGCAAATGATACATGTCAAAAAACTATACATACAAAAAGTAAAACTTCTCCAAAGGGAAGTGTCTCCTCACTCGTTCATTTCTGCGACGTGGACAGCTGGTTCTGATTCGGCTGTTTCGTTTGCGCTTTCAAAAAGTGTATTAAGCGCTGGATGCTGCGCCGGTTCGACTCCCGCGCCGCCTCGTCTTGCATCACATCCGCCACACCCAGCGGCGTCTCCGCGGATGCCCCGGTCGCCGTCGCGTGGTTCGACGTGTGCCGCGCGGAGGACGCGTTGGCGGGCACGCTGCGCAGGAGGCTCTGCAGCAGCTGCAGCGTTCGCCCATCGGCCAGCTCCGCGAGGTCGGCCTCTGCCATGCCGCTTGCTACACTCACCACCGTCGCCACAGAGCCGAAGGCGCGGCTCGTGCGATGCGGCAGAGAGGCGACGTGGCTGGCGTAGTCACCGGCATCGCCAAAGGCAGGCGACGGCGTCCGCGGCGGCGCGATGGACACCTGACTGCGCCGCCCCCGCTCCTCCGGCGAGGCGCGCGCAAACAAACGCGCTCCCGTTGTCGTGAGGGACGACCCGACAACACCCGTCCCACTCGCACCACTAAACGCAGCGATGGTCGGCGTCGTCGGCGATGGGCCGCCAAACTGCGGCGTCTGCGGTGACGTCAACAGCCGCTGCGGTGTGCCGAGTTCTCCTCCTGTGCCCGCGCAGTCCCCACCGAAGTGTGCGTGCTGTTGTTGTTGTTGCTGGTGGTGCTGATGCTGGTGCTGCTGCTGCGTGGGAAGAGATGGAAAAGAAAGCAAGTCCCGCTCCTCCTGCTGACTCGCCTCTGCAGCAACGACAGCAGCAGCGGCAGCAGCTTCGGCACGTTGACGCAGCAGACGCTTGCGCACGTACGGGTTGCCCCACGACTGAGCAATGCGACGCTCCATCTGGTCCATCACGGACGGTGAAGGCGGCAACGTTGCATCGCGCACCTGCGCCGCCCCAGTAGACACCTTCGAGTAGTTCGCAGGGCTCGCAAAAGAGGGAGTCGGAAGGAAATCTTTCAAGACGGCTGGCGGTGCCGGCAGTGGCGCTCGCGGCGGCGGGGACGCGTCGCTGTCTGCCATGGTGCTCGAACCGTTCGCCCGCTGCAGCTGCGTTCTCGCGCTGTCATCGCGATGGCTGACCACTGTGCTGCACTGCGGATGCTCCGTGCCGTGCTCTGCCTGTCCATGGAACGTCGAGGATGGTGAGTCGGCGGTGGTGCTCGGAGCACCACTCTGGCCAAACACCCTCGTGTTCCCTGCCGCCGCCGCAGTCGCGGTGGTGGGTGAGGCAACGACGGCAGGCACGACTGCGCCATCCGCCGAACGTCCGGCGGGCTGCGGCCCACTGCTGTTCGACCTAGTGCTAAGGGACGCTATCGACCGGTTCTCCCGTGTGTGGCCAAAGGCGTAGAGGAGTGGGGACTCCAGCGAGCGGTCCCCGCGGTCGCTCTCGGGCTGCCGGTGGAGCAGGTGCGACTCCCACATGCGGCACCGCTGACGTATCTCGCGCAGTCGATGCAGCACCGCCGTCTGTGCCTCCCTGGTCGCCTTCGCCTTCTGGTCCTGCGCGGTCAGCGTCTCCTTCAGCAGCAGCGTCTGCTCCCGCAGGCTGTTCACCTCGTAGGCGCCGCCCTCCAGTACGGCTGTCTCGCCGACGTGGAAGTGGCGCAGGTGGCGCTGCGCCGTCTCCAGGCTCAGCTCCGCCTGCGCCGTCCATTTCTCCAGCGAGTGCAGCTGCGGCAGCAGCGTCAGCCGATCCCCACGCGCGCGAAACGTTGTGGCGATGCAAAACTCATCCGCCACACGGGCCATGCTGGCCATCGCGTCGCTGATGTACTCCAGTGTGACGGCGAGGGCGTTGGTGCTGAAGACCTGCGGCGGCGTGGGTGGGGTGTACACAGAGTCCTGCTCCACCCACGTGGTGCCGCCGCTCGTGTTGATGCCTGCACCGGCACTCCCACCACCACCACCACCGTTGCCGCTGCTGCTGGTGCCGTAGCTGCCGCTGTCCGCCGGGTGGGGACGGCGTGCATCCAGCATGTCCTTCAATGCCAGGCGGATGTCGCGGATGGTGTCGAGCTTGCTGATGACGTCCAGGGGGACGTCTTTAGGCAGAGGCGCGATGGTGTGGTTGTTGTTGTTGGTCGTGCTGCTTCCACTGCTGCTACGTTCCTTTTTGAGGATATCATCATCGCCGTTGGTCTTTGCTTCCGCGCCGTTGCTGGTGCCGGTGACGCCGGCTGTTGCCGCTGTTGTTGCGTGTGGCGCTGCCACCTCGGTGGTGAATCGCGAGCGCGCAAACCAGCGCTCCTCTTCCGCCGCCGCCTCCGCGCCGAGCTCCTGAATCGCCAGCTGCATCCCGCGCATCTTGTCGAGCGTCTCGCTCTTCTCCTGTGTCTGCTGTAGCAGGAGTCGCTTCGTATCGGGTGCACCTTCCAGCACGACGCCGTAGCCGTCTGTGCCGCCACTTGTGCTCGTCGCAGGCGGCGCCGCAGCACCGCCACCGCCGCTGCCGTCTCCTGACGGGCGATCCTCGCCATCGGCGGCGAGGTGCAGTGCGTTCTGACCCGGCGAGTTCGTCGGCTCGCTGCTCGTGGATGACCGTGATGCCGCGGCCGCCGTGGCATCTTGCTTCCTTTGCTGCGCCTGCTCCTGTTCCGCCAGCTTCTGCCGACTGCGGTACGCCTGTGAGAGGAGGCGCTGCTCCTCCTCCATCTCCACCACATCCTCCACCCGCTTGTGCATCTGCGTGGACAGCGCAGACGCTTTCTGCAGCATCTTGCGCCGGTTCGTGTAGCTGCTGAGGATCGCAGCCCCGGTGTACGTGGCCGCCGCACTCGCGGAGGTGGGGGCGTTGCTGTCGAGATTCGCGGAAGGTCCGGCGAGCGTCACTTTCGCCATCGCGAGGTGTGGCAAGGGCGACGACGTGGAGAGAATGCTGCGTGGAGCCGCACCACCTTTTCCGTTCCTCGTCACGCTGCCCGTGCGTGTTTGCGGGGATAAAGACAACGTGGACGATGCTGCAGGTGGCGCGCGGAAAGGGTTCGGCGGGACATGCTGGGTCTGAGACCTCCCTCGTCTGCTATTGTGAAGAAAAGCGTCGCCGTGCTGCATTCTCCTACATGAAAGAGAAGGAGAGAAAAGAAAAGGGAAAAATAAAAGGTGGGAAAAAGGGAGGGTGGCAGCAATGCTCTGTCACCTTTTGTAGAAGCGGGCTCTTGTCCTTTTAATTCATTTGAGCGTTTTTTGGTTCTATTTTTTTTTTTGTAGATTCACATCGGAAGAAGCAAACACAAGTTTGGGTGAGAAAGTCAGCGGAGAGGAGTGTGGCAGATGAATGAGGAGAAAAAAAAGACTGGAGGAGCGCAGATAGCTTACACAGTCGCTCTGAACAAAAGGCCACCTCTATGTCGCGAAAGGAGTGGTGTTGTGCGAGATCCCTAAACGACCAGAGGTGGATCTTCGCTCCATTTCAGTGAGCCAGGACTGCGCACTATCTATTTTGCGCGGTAGCCTCCGTGCCTCCTTCATCTTTATCGGACTCCTGTCATAGACATTAGTGAATTTTTTTGTTTGTTTGTTTGTTTGTGAAAACGAGCTGCGACGGAAGGCAAGCTCACAGGGAAAAAAAAAAAACAGAGGACAACTGAGAGTGGCCGCAGCACAGGCCACTGAAACTAACAAATAAGGGCGTAAGGGGAGAAACCGCCGCGCTGCTTCGTCGCACAGCGCCTGGAACAGAAAAAAAGAAAAGGTAAGAAAAGGTCAATGCAAATCACTAAATTTGCAGTATCAGACACAAAACTGATGGCGCATACAGAAGTACACTCCTACGACTTGAGCTGATCCGTGGCGGCGTTCTCCATCTGCTGCTGCTTGTAATAAGGGTTAAAGTGCTTTGGCATGTGTGCATCGCCCATTTGCACCGGTGCCGCACCGCCTTGGCCGCCTTGCTGGTACATTCGCAGCCGCTCCGCCTCGCGCATCTTCTCCTCCTTCATGCTGTCAACCACCGTGCGCAGCTGCTTCGTAGAGTGCCGGTTCCACGCAGTGAGAAACACGAGCGTGACACCGCCCCAGAAGTAAATCTTGCCAGCGGTGAGCCGCATTGTAAACTAAAAATGGAAAGGAAGAGAGCGGAGACGGTTTTCCCTTTTTTGTGTGGTTTTTGGTGGATCCGTGGGCGGGTGCTCGAGCGTGAGCACGAGAGATTGTTCTGTCGCCAAAGATAACTTGCTGAGCTGAAAAGAGGTGTGTGTGTGTGTGTGTGTGTGTGTGGATAAAGACAGTTTGCTCACAATCAGGAGAAGAAGGAGAGATTTAGATGACAGCGTGCAGAAAGCTGAATGTGGCTACAACAAATGCGTTCGTTGTTGTTGATGTTACAGTTACGGACGTTGCACTTTCTGTTGACGGAACAAAAATGGGTCCCTCTTCAATGAGATCCACCACTTGTGTAACGTGTCATTGTCACCAAAGCGCGCAATCGTCGATGGACATCTCGCATACTCTGGCTGTGCTTCTTTGCAAAGTCAACTTCCTTTCTGTTTTCACTTTTGAATTTCCGGTTTAAACGAAGAGATTAAGAGCGTCTGTACTTGTATATCGACGCATGCAGGAGAAAGGAAAACAAAAGGCGATAGGAATGCAAACGAAAAACTGCCTTGCCCGGCCTCCACAGGTTGTTTTACTGAGCATTTTTCGAGAGATCCACCACCTTATCCGCCACTTCGGCAACGCGGTGGTCATGGGTGGAGATGAGCACCGTTTTGTGGTGCACATCGCGCAGCTCCTGCAGCGTCTCCAGCAGCACCTCCACCGCATGCTTGTCCAACCCAGAGGTGGGCTCATCCAGCAGCACCAGCGAATAGCCATCCGTCTGCGCAAACACGCGTGCGAGGGCAATGCGCTGCAGCTGGCCCCCGCTGAACTGCGGATGGTCGATGCTCTCAATGAACGTGGTGAACGGGTTGCTCAGAAAACTCGCACACCCGCTCTTCACCGCCGCATCCGAGACACGCCGCTGCACCTCGGTGAATCGAGGCAGTGCTGCACTCGACTTCTCCACCTCCGTCGTCTTCTCCGCACGGAGATCTGTCAGGTCTGTCAGTAAAATGTTCTCCGCGACGGTGCCGATGAAGATCGCGTGCTGCTGCTCCAGCAACACTGCGCGGCGCTGCGTGTGGACGGTGCCGGCGTGTGGCCGCACCAGCCCACACAGCATGCGCAGGCAGGTGCTCTTGCCCGACCCGCTGGGGCCGTAAAGAGCCGTAATACCACCCACCACAGCAGTGAAGCTGACGTCGGCGATGCCGTTGGCGTGTCGAGCACCCGTGGCGGCGTTCATCGAACTCTCGAGGCCTACAAGGCCTGCCGCTCCATCGCCGTCGCCGCTGTTGGCGTCGCTGAAGAAAGGCGGCACGGCCGGGTAGCGGAAGGTAACGCCCTCCAGTGAGACGAGAGACGAGTCGGCCTCTTGAACGTCGATGACACACGGTTTCGTGGTCACTCCATTGTTCGTAACGAGCCCATCGCCCGTGTCGACAGCCGCGTCCGCGATGGACAGCGGCTCCGCGTACCACCGCAGCATTGCCTCAAGCGTCTTCAGCCGCCCCAGCGTGGCACGTGTTTTATTCACGCCGGCTGACAGCGACACCAGCGTGTTCACGAAGGACTGGAAGCACGCAAAGTAGAGCACCGTGTGGCGCATGTCGAGCTGCCCCTTTTGCTGGTAGTAGTTCGACAGCCCCAGGGCGAGGACAAGGATGAGGCGCGTGAAGCCGGAGCTGACGGCGGCGTAGCCGTGGATGCTGCGGTTCAGACCGTTCGTGAGTCGTCGCACCCGCTCCAGTCGCTCCGCCATGCGACGCAGCACAAAGTCACGGCACTTGAAGACAAAGATCGTTTCGTTGCGCTGCAGTATGTTCGCGATAAACGCCTGCACGCTCGACTCCTCCGCCGTCACTCGGCTGCCCTGCCGGTGCAAGGCACGGCCCTCGAAGAAGAAGATGCACTGCACCGCCACGACACCCACGAGAATGGTCAAGGTGAGCTGGTAGGACAGGTACAGCATGACAGCAAAGAAGCCGGCGATGTACATGGCCTGCGAGAGCACGTTCGTGAGGAGCTCGCCCATCGTGTCGCTCAGCGCACGGCCGCTGGCGGTGACGATCTGCGCCAGCTTCACCGCGTTGACGATGGCCACTCGTTCTGGATGTTGGGTGTGCAGGATGCCGTGGACGCTGTCCTGGATGAGCGCGTTCTGCGCCCCCATCCCGGCGTGGTAGGCCGCGAGGTGCGCAAGGAGGGAGGTGAGGTGGTAACAGAGCACCGCCAGCCCCATCAGGACACAGCGGCACAGAATGCCCTCGACGTACGGGCTGGGCCAATTCAGCGCACCGTTGGTGGCACCGCTGACATCGATGGTACCGGGCTCCACGGAGTAGCCGCGGCGAAGCACCGAGAAGAACAGCGGCAAGAACGGCTTCACAAGTCGCTCACTCAAAGGCCCAAGTCCGATCAAGGACAGCTCTGCCATTCCCGTGTCTGCGGTGGATCCGCGACCTTTGCTGCCAGCCTCGCTTGTGTTCACTCCACCAACGGTTGTGTTCTCGATGTGGACCACTCCGCTGACGGTCTTTGTAATCGTTTCCGTGCCGTACGACACGATCTCTTCCGCTAAAACCGGGATAGAAATGCTGAGGATGGTGGCGCCTGTCATGAAAAAGGCGGAGACCAGCATGGTGCGCAACTGTGGTCTGCCATAGGCGTAGGCAAAGCGCAGTAGCTGCAGCGTGCCGGACGCCTCCGCAGGCACACCATCAGAAGGTGAAGCCGCAGCTGTGACAGCAGACGCCATTCTTCGTTCTTTGGAGTTTCGTGGTGGTAGTAGTGGAGCGTTGCTGCAATAGGACGTAATGGGGGAAAACAAATTCGGTTTGATAGTTCGATGTGTATCACTGCGAGGTGCGTGGAAGAAGACAGGAAAAAAGGATTTGTCCACACGATCGCCGTAGACGGCAGTGGGATTTAAAATAAGAGCAATTGGAGCAAGAGTCGGGGGGCTTGGTGGGCATTTATACAAACGTAAAAAGAAAGGTGTGAGAAGTTCTGTCTCAGGCAAAGCAAATATCGTACGAATTTGAAGTAGGTTTCTGCTGCTGAAGTGCGCGGAGTGCATTCTTCATTCTTTGTTACCACTACCCAGATCGATTTCAGATTCGACTAGCATGTTTCAGTAAGTACAAAGTGGAAAAAGAAAAACGAAAAAAAAGGCCATTTACTCTATTTGGTTTTCTGTTTATAGGTTAACGTTGTGCAATGGACACTTCATCCGTAGATCCCCCCGCAGACTCCCTCTGCCATCAAGTCTCGAAAGCTCCAAAGTTGGCAATCACCTTGCTTTCACCTCCAGCGCGTGCAACGGGGACAAAAGAACGATCAGTAAATGCAGTAAAGAATTGGTATCATGAGATGAGTCAATCGCAAATTGCTATGTCAAATGTCAAAACCATCATGTACACGCTGAGCTCACTCGGTCGCAGCCACTTGCACCCAATCCGCCAAAACCGCCTCCGTTGCTAGAAACCG
>AUXI01000033.1:0-68897 GCA_000482105.1 Crithidia acanthocephali | reverse complement strand
CTTTTTGTTGTTGTTTGGTCCTCTTCGTTTCGCACAGAAGCTGTACAGGCAAAGACCAAGTAACGCTCCTTTAGGCGTGTACTGGTGCCTTTAGGGACATGGCATTCGCATCGTCTGATGAGCGTTACTCAACAAATCGACAACAAGAGAAAAACTGTACGAGGAAGAAAGAAAGAGAGAAAACAACAACAAAAAAAAAACAGGAAAGCGATAAAGAAACAAATACTGCGACGATAGTTTTTTTAAAAAAGATACATCCTTTCTTTTTTTGGGAAAAGGGCAGTTCAATGACGACCCGCAGGTCGACGTTTTTTTTTTTTTCGGCCTAGTCCCAGAGAAAGCGAAAAAAAAGAGAGACTTGCACTGAAGCGCGAGTTTGCACCAATGCACACGTGTAGTTTTCTTTATCATTTGAGTGCTCTCTTTTTTTTTTTTGCGTTCACATCGATATGCAGTGAGGTGTGGAAACGCGTAGACTAATAATGAGGTGAAAAAAGACGCACGAAACAGAAACAACAGGAGAGCTGCTTATCGTCGCCTTGAAATAGAAAGATAGACAAAGACAAACGGAAAGGGGCTTTAATCCTTGCTCACCCACAAAAAGAAAGAAAAATGGATTCGTTTTGATATACCGTGCGCTAAGACATAACTTGATGACCAGCACGAGTGCCAGGGGAATGGAGGGGAAAAAAAACTTGAAAAACAAATCAAAAGCAAATGAAAACAGTAATAGGATTGTAGTAGACAAGCGCTGGCAAACAGGGCATCGAGGACCGTAAGGTAAACGCAAATGAGACCAGAGCTGCGATTGAAACCACAGCCAAGACAGTATCAGCCATCAGAGTCCGCGAGCACAATCACACGCACACACACACACAAATAGTAGAGTGTCTGTTTTCTTTTGTGTGTGTGTGCACCGAGACAACGCAGATGCGTGATGGTGTGCGAGTGCGTCCCTCTCTCATTTTTTTTATCCTCTTCTCGGATGTGCATCGAGTCTCTCGCCTTTTCTCCTTCGCCCCCTGCGTGAGTGATGCCGTCGCCCCCGCGGTGAACCAGCTGCCCTCACAGCTTGCTCGGTGGCACCGACACCGAATGGAGGATCAGGTCTGCGTTCTTCTGCGTCGTGTCCACTAGATCGCCATTCACGGTGTCGCTGCCCTGCGCACGCTCCATCGCTTTTTCCTTCGAGATCTTCCACGCCTTCATGTGACGCCGGGCCAGCCGCTCAATGCACTCCTCACGCTTGCACGCGAGGAAGATCTTCACGTCGAAGCGGTCGCACACTTTCCTCCACGCCGGGGTGCCCGTGTAGAGCAGGTAGTTGCCCTCCACGATCACCACGCCAGCCGTGCCGGGAATGCGGATATCGCGCTGCACCGGGTCGCCCACGCCGTGGTCGAAGGACGGCACGAGGACGTCGTCGAAGATACCTCGGTCGTTGAAGCGCTTCAGCGCCTTCAGATCCCGCTTCAGCTGCACCGGGTTGAAGGTCCACTCCGCCCCACGACGGCGCACGGCCTCGGCCGGGTCTGGCAGCTCCTTCAGCTGCTGGCGCGTCAGGTGGTACCCGTCCATCGGCATCACCGCCACCTCCACCCCGCGGGCGATGTCGCGGCCCTCGCCGATGCTGAAGTACGCATCGCGCGGATTGCCCTCCTGCTCACTGCGCTCCGCGTCGAGGATGTCCGCACTGCGGAAGGAGGCCAGCGGGTCGGGGTGGCGCTGCAGTGCTTTGCGCACCGCCTCCGCGAGGATCTGCGCCACGGTGGACTTGCCGCTGCCCGGGCGACCGGCAACGGCGACCAGCACGCGTGGCACGCGCGCCTCGGGGACGGCCGGGTTGTAGTTCTTGGTGCTCTCACACTGCAGCTCGTACGTCTCGACGATCTTGGCAACTGCCTTCTGCAGCTCCGCCGGATCGACACACTGCGCCTTATCAGATGACATTTTTTTTTTTTGCTTTTGTTGATGTAGTGGCTTGTTTGCTGTTGTGGTAGACGGCGCAAAGCCTTTTTTTTTTTGGTTTGCGTGTGTGGTTAACTTGTGTGTTACAAGTGCGAATCTGTGTCTGTGAGTGCGTAACAGAGAAAAAAGGGTTGTTGCGTTGTTGGATTGGTTAAGTGGACTACAACGGTTTTGAGTTGGCCCACTGCGGACTCGTTGTTTGAGAATTGTAAGCGTGTGCTGCTTTTTTTTTCTTTTTTTTTTGCGTTGACACCCATTGGGTGTTCATGCCAGAAAGCAAACAAGCGCAAAACGAAGAGAAAAGCACGACAAATCAAGAGAAAGACGAAAGAAAGTAAAGAGAGTGGGAACAGTGTCGCTTTCAATCGAGAAGAAAACACTCGTTGCGGATAGTCTTTCAAACAAACGCCTCACCACCATGCACTCGAAAGTACACTTATGGTGGCAAAGTAGCGCAGCTTCCCCCTTTCTTTTTTTCTTCTCAACAGCGACGGAAACACAACGGGAGAAAACCCCGATGAGACTCGTCACTGCTGCCCGTATCAATAGTTCTGCTGCGAGTTCTTCATCCTCCGCCTCTCCGGCTACTGTGAAAGCCCCAGACCGCGTTTCTTAGTGCTTGAATTGCTGTTCTGTTCACAGTTCGTTGTAAAACAACAACAAAAAGAAAAAGACGTTCAAGGCGTGAGTATGGACGCCGCTTCATTCACTTCGCGTGTTTTCTCATTCTCGAGTGCGTTCCAGCCTGTAGAACGCCTTTCCAGAGCAGTGCAACGTTGCACACCCTGTGCAGGGTGGGCTGCGTCGGAAATAGGAAAGAGAGCACCGAATGTTCCTTCCATGTACAAAAAAAAAAAGGTGTAGCGAGAAGTCTGGTGAAAGTCACAAACGCACACACACACACATACACGCACGCTCTACACGCACATGTACCTCAACACTCTGACCACGCAAAAGAGCTCTACATGACCTTTAACACACAGCGACGTACACACACTCACATACATCTCGGAGAGAAGAGAAAAGAAAAAAAAGCTGTAATAGAACGGGTCTAGAGATAGAGAGCTTTCACACGCATGCCAACCTCTTCTCTTCTTCGTTTTCGACTGTTTCTGCACAGGAACAGAACTCTGAATAACCATGGGAAGGTGCTGCATGGGAGTTTATAACAGAAAAGCAGACAACCCAGAAGATGCACACTCCGTCGCTGTGAGCATAAACGAGACAAGACGAGTCGAAAAGAGCCTGTATCCTTAAATATATTTAGATAGACCTGCACACTGCGTGTAAAAATAAAACAAAAAGAGAGAAAAGTAAAAAAAAAAGTTACGATGACGTTACCGAGTGTGTAGCAGAGAAGGGAAAGCAACAAGGGTCAAGAGAGAGGCAGTCGTGCAAGCACAGAAGGAAAAAAAAAAAATGAACCTGCGCAGAGCGCCAAATGCGAGAGCAGGCGGCGGTGTGTGTATGATCTTTCTGGCAAACACGATATACAAAGAGTAAAACACCGGCCGTGTCGCCGTCTCTCCTCTAAAAGATATTTCTCCGTTCTCAGTCGAAGTAAACGCAACGCATCAGGAATTAAATCTCGCATTAGCAGCTGTGAGATGGTGTTAAGAGAAACACATTGCATACGACACGGCTTCGGGTCAAGTGTACCAACGTTAAGCCGTGTTGACCGGCATCGTACAAAATAGTACGTTTTTTTCCTTTGTCAAGCAACTTCACTTTCGTTGCTGTACGCTCGGCATCCCACACTTAGTTTTTTTTCTTTTTGCAACAGCTGTTTTCGATTTCTCCTTATTAGAAAGAAAGAAAAAAAGTGGTTATAGATCTTTACTTATAGGTTGAGAGGCAAGGCTCTTACACCGTCCTCTGTTCGGCCGGACAGAGCGCAAATGAAAAGAAAAATAAAAGGAAGGAGGAAGCATTGAAATTAACAAACAATGAAAAAGCAAAAAGAGAGAAGGCAAAGAAGAGTAAAGAAAAAAAAAACGAATTAGAGTAAGTGAAAAAGCGAAGTTGCGGGAGAAAGGTAAATCGCGAATTATTGTTTCGTTTTTGGTGGTCGTGAAAAAAGAAGATCAGATAATAATGGACGTTCGCTCACCGCCGCAAGACAAGCAAAGTAAAAAAAAAAGAAAGAGAGAGAATAGCTAACAGGCAGAAAAGAAGGTTGTCGTATGCGTAACTTCCCATCGGTTGTGTGATACTTTTTTTCTTTTTAGAAATATACCGTGGCGAATAAGTGAAAAACAAACAAACAAACAAAAGATATGAGAAAAAGCGAATTTCAATAAGAAAAAGAGGAAACAAGACAAAAAAGGAAATCAGAAAAACGTTGTCGATACAAAATAATGATAACAAAGTAAAAAAAAAGGGAGAATAAAGGAAGGAAGCACATGCAAAGCCAAGTATATCGACAGTTTAATGCACACGTCCACGTGGGGAGGTCGCCGCTGCCTCATCGTCGTTGTCGTAGTTCAACGGTTCAAAGACCGCAAACGACACGTGGTGGTCGTTGCTGAGGCCGCTGCCACCGCCACCACCGGCCCTCGCCCCACCAAAGCTGCCTCGACGGGTGTTGCGATTTGTGTCAAGGGTGCCTGACGGCGCCTTCTTGTCCATCCCGCTGCTCGCCGCGGCGTCCCTCGTCGTGTGTGTGCCGCCGTCACAGTCGTCCGATGGCGTCTCCACATCGCCGCGGTGACTGGACTTACTGCCATGGCCGTTGTTGTTATTGCTGTTGCCGCCCTTCTTCTTCCCTGTCCCCTCACGCTTCAGCACCACCTGCCCACCACGCACGAGGCCGAAGGAGGCGACGCAGGCCATAAACATGACGTACATGGCGCTGATCTGCTGCACGTTGTTCGCGTACTCGGCCATCGTGTCGAGGGAGTGCTTCTGGTCTGCCGGAAGGGCCGCGATCATGTTCGCCACAAGGTTCGCTGCAATCGGGCCGACGGAGGCCTGCGCGGAGGCCTTGCCCAAGTAGCCCACACAGACAAGGAGCTTCTGCTTGTAGGGCATGCCGCTGCCGAGCTGGACGACAAAGATGACAATAAGCCGCACCGCCGTGCTGCAGGCCATGCAGATGATCGCCCTGGGGAAAAACGTCTTGTTAAAAATGGCCATCACGTTGATCTTCGCCCCCATCGTGGCGAAGAGAATCGGCATCATCGCCTCATCCCAGGTGAAGGCGAGCCACGACGCGATGTACTTCTTGTGGTCTTCGTGCTCCGCCTTGCCAGTGCGGGCCCACATGTGTGCCACGGTGGCGCAGAAAA
Organism: Crithidia acanthocephali; assembly: GCA_000482105.1. Classification (NCBI taxonomy): domain Eukaryota; phylum Euglenozoa; class Kinetoplastea; order Trypanosomatida; family Trypanosomatidae; genus Crithidia; species Crithidia acanthocephali. The sequence continues at coordinate 63,642 of AUXI01000033.1, read as the reverse complement.
AGACGCACATCACACAGCCGCCGCCGGCGAGGTTCACCTTGTAGCCGAAGAAGACCATCGTGTAGCAGGCGAAGAGGAAGATGATGTACGAGAAGTCCATGCAGGTCTTCAGGTGGTCGCGGGTGTACTTGCCATTCGGCAGGCGGTCCGCTTCCTGCTTGATCAGCTCCACGATGTAGTAGAAGAGGATGCCAAGGGCGATACCGATGATGATGCCGCCAATGAACTGCACCGGGCCGAGCACAATCGCGACGGCCAGCTTCTGGTCGTAGAAGATGAGGCCGATGATGAAGTTGGCACACCACACCCCGATCACAATCTCAATACCAACAGAGGAGAGCATCAGGGAGAGCGGCCCGACACCGCGGCCGTAGCCGAGGTCCTGCAGGTACAGACTACCCGGCACCACGACGGCTGGCGAGACGATACTGCACAGCATACCCTGCAGGAACGCCCAGTTGTAGTTGTCGTTGTACTCGAAGACCTTGTTCGCAATGAGGCTATGCGAAACGCCCTCGAGCGCAAAGGGCAGCGTTGCCAGCATCAGTGTCTGCTTCCAGTGCGGGATGATCTCCTTGATGGCCAACTTGTATCCGGCACGCGCCAGGATGACGGTCAGGCCCAGCTTGGAGCAGATGTCGAAGACCTCCTTCACGATGCCGTGTGTCAAGTACTTGAGCGTTGGGATGTTGTTCCACATAATGCCCATCCACAACACACCGACCAGCGGCGGCATCTGCACGATACGGCAGATCAGACCGCCGACGATGGCCGACACCACAACCAGCACCGCCGGGTCCCAGACGTAGCCGCCTGGCTCGACGAGCCACCGCGGCAGCATGTTCCACAGCATGAACCAAATCAGCACAATGAAGCAGACGCGGATGAAGACATTCAGCAGCCGGATGGACAGCCGGCGGCCGCCGAGGGCGATGATGAGGCCCTCCCGCCACGTGTAACGCACCTCCCAGTGTTTCTCGTCCTCCTCGCACTCGCGGATGGACGGGAGGAACCAGTTGCTGCCGGTGTAGGGCAGCAGCGAGTAGAGGTCGCGGTTCGCCATGGCGTGCGTGACGTCCGAAATGTACGCGAGGTCGTCCTCGTCCAGCTGGTGGATTTCGTGGGCGAGCGGGATAAGGTGGTTCGGCAGCTCCTTCACGTAGGATTGGTTACGGAAGGACTCGGAGTAACGGAGGTGGTCGCGACCGCCGCCACCCTCGCCACCGGTGCGCATCGAGGAGCAGTCCGGGTTACTTCCATTGTCTCCCGTGTTGCCGTTGGCATCACCACCACCGGCAGCGGCGGCGCCGTTGTTGCTGGCCGCGCCGGCCGCGGAGAACTGATCGACGTTGTCGAGGGTGCCGTCCGCGCCGCGGTAGGAGCCCTGCCGCTGCTGCAGCACCTCCCCGACTGCCGCCCCGCCGCCCTTCTCCGGTGCGAACGGCTTTCCTTCCATCACCGTTACGTCGCCGTTCTCCTCTCGACCCTCGTAAGTCGGGTGGCGGCTCTCCGGCAGCTGCGCCGCCGCCGCGTGGAAGGTCGGCGCCGTAGCGCTCCTGGGCGAGTGGAAGAAAGGGGACGTGGTCGATCCGCTGGCGCCTAACGCGGCGCTGTGAGGGCTGCCGGCTTGGCGCCGCGACACGCCAGTCGGCGAGGTGAAGACCGGCGTGTGCCCGCTTGGCGACGAGGGCTGCCGCTGCTGGTCCGATGATGCAACACCGGTGGAGATGGTGGGCCGTGGCGGCTGCTCTGCGGGCTTGTTGGTGTGCGGGGGACCGCCGCTGATGTTGGACATCATGGCTGGCTGAACGGCTGCATCGGCGCCGTGGTGGTTTGCTTCGTTAGGCTGCGCGCGAGTGTTGCCCTGGCCGTTTTGCATCTAAGGTGGGGGCTGTCAGACGAAGAGGAGGCACAAAAAGAAGAGAGAAAGATAAATGAGTTGAAAGCTGAGACTCGAAGAAGAAACCAAGAAAAAAAGAAAAAAAAGAAAAAGGTGCTAGGTCAAGAGAGACAAATAGTAGAACTCGATTTAAGAGAAAAAAAGAGAAAGGGTGTTGCTAGGAAGACTGTGTTGGGTAGTGTAAACTCTGTAGTTGTTGATGAAGCACGTGGCACCGTCGTGTGCACGAGAGGCGCGGAGCACAGCGCGGCGATGAGAGATGTGTGGGGGGAAGTAGAACAGTTGAAAAAGAAGGAAGAGAGAGAGAGGGAGAGAGGGAAATTACGAAAGAGTCGGTGTAATGAGATGAGCGAAGACAGTCGTATCTCTGTCGACAGAGTTGATCAGGGATATAAATAAGTAAAAAAAAAGAAGATGAAAACACGTGCACTGAGTATTCACTGGCTAAACGAGCTAATCGGAGGAGCAATGTGACCTTCACTAGGCGATCAAGCAATGCGATGCAATGCACTGGTACCCATCCGTCAACTACTGCTTTCCTAAATCGCTGAAAGAGAACGCTACACTTTCCTGTCTCTCTCTCTCACTTGTCCGAAAGACTGCGATTCTTTTCTGTTTTTTCAATTGTCCGCTTTCGATCGTGGTCAACTAGATCAACAACTCCACGTACACTTCAACGCACAAAGCACAACCACTTGGGCACAGGCACGCCAAAAACGCGTCACCTCCTCTGTGAAAAAAAAGGGGAAAAAAGGAGAAGAGAATACAATTGTTTTGATATATTGATATGACAGCAACAGCATCGCTTCACAAAACAGCATGCAGGGGGGAAAGAAAAAGGAAGGGGTGGCTGGCGACAATGTGACCACCATAGAAGAGGCAGCGAAAAAAATAAAACCAACAACAACAACAAAAATGAAGAAGCATGTGGTCATCCACAACGACCTCCATCTCAGAAAACGGCACAGCAGTGAGCACACACGCACACACACACGCACACATGCATGCTGCTCCCACAACGTGTGCATGTATGCGTCTAGTCCATCTCACCAAAGCTGGCGATGTAGATCCAGCGAATCGCAATGCTGGCCCCACTCACCATGAGGCGGAAGCGCAGACCAGACCAGAGCGCCGTCACGCCTTCCTCCCGGACAATCGTACGAGCACAGTCCACGACGCCCTTGTAGCGCCGGCCCTCTACCTCGTCGCTGGCCGTCAGCAGCAGGCGACGGCTCACCACCTCCAGCGGCTGCGTCAGCACATCGGCCACCACCGCCAGCCCACGCGCCACCGCGTACGGGTGCGACATCTGCAGCCGCTCACTCACCACGACGGAGGCGACGAGGTAGAGCCCGCGGTAGGCGCACACCGTGACGGGCTCGACGGCCGCGCCGCGGTAAAAGCCACCCCAGCCCTTGCGCTGGTAGATCTGCCGAGCCGTCTCCGTCGCCGTGGCGTAGCGGTACGCCTCCTCCTCGGTGTCCTCGGCAGCGTTCTCCCCCTCCGCCTTCGGCTTCGCCGCCGCCGCCGCCGCGGCGTCTGGCCTGCTCCCGACAGGTGCCACGATGTCCGCCGTGTAGTTCGTCATGATCGTCTTTCGAATCGCGTTGTACGGCGTCGCCACCCACACCGCCGCGCTCGTCGCCAGCAGCGACAGGGCCACCACGACGGGGGTGCTCATCTGCTCCGCCATGCGGGTGGGGATGAGCTTCTGCAGGCACACGAAGACGGCGTTCGTGGCGACGCTGTCGACGAAACCGCTCGGCAGCGTCAGCACCGCGTCCGCCATCACGCCGCGCAGCAGCCCGCGCAGGCCCTCCTTGCGCCAGATACGCTCGTAGAGCCGCCGGATGCCGCGGAAGCCGCCGGCGGGCAGGCGGCCCTGACGGACCAACTCGCCCTCGACGGCGGTCAGCACCATCACCCGGTCGATCGGGGCTGCCAGGCTGCGCTGCAGGAGGTCCAGGAGCGTGCGGATGCACATGTCGATGACGAGATCGGCTGGGGTGAGCTGCGCCTGCATGCCGCCGTACTGACCAGCGTACATCGCCTCGTTGTTGGCACCGCCGCTCGGCATTGGGGGCTGCTGCGCAGCCGGCTGAGCGGGAGCTTGAGAGGACATCAGTGACTGTGTGTGTGTGTGTGTGTGTCTGTGTGACCTTTAGGTGAAAGTCAAAAACAGAGAACAAAGAAAGCTCTGTAGTGGCGTGCTCAGTGATGTGTTTTGAGTCTGTGAAGAGAGGAAGAGAAAAGACAGCAAGGAGGGAAACTGACAGAAGCCCTGACGCTCGCCTGTGTGTACTGTGAGTTTGGATAAGATGCGGCTATCGCTGGTGACAATCACAGTGAAAAGCGATCGAGAGAGATGAGTCAAGAACAAAACAAAACGAAGGTGAAAAGAAAACAAAGGTGAGGAAAAAAAAAAGACTGTTCGAGGTTCATGTCAGCGTTTCTCCCTGACGGTCAATCCTTGATAAAGGCGCAGAGAGAGGTTTTTCTATCACTCGCCGGATGTATCACCACAACATCCGCCAACGCGACAAGCTCGAGAAACACAAGAGGGTCACTGCGTGGGCCAAACAACAGGGGAGGAAAGCACCACACTTGTTACATCACTTTTTTTTTTTACTGTTCCTTTTGCTGTTCTTCGTTGTCAAGTGTGAAAGAAATGCGCGCGAGGCACCGTGTCGACCAAAAAAAAAAAACGTTTTCTTTTACTCTCTGTGGAACTAAGTACCTTTTGCTTGAAGTTCAGTGTGACAGAAAGACCACAAACTACACTGCTGCGCCGGAGAAGGATGGTGCTGTGGCGTAGCCGGCAAACGTGATCACCAGCGGCACCACGGTGCTCGTCAGCAGGCACAGCGGCAGACCGGCGAAGAGTGCCGCCACGCCCTCGCGGCGCACCACTTGACGTACGCAGTCCCACCCACTGGCGTAGCGGCAGCCAGGAATCGCAGGCGGCCGTCCGTCCACGCCCTCCGCTGCCCCGTCACCACCGCCGCCTTCCTCCGCTGCCGGCATCAGCGCCATGCGCTGGCGCACCACCACGAAGGGCCGCTGCAGCGTGTTCACCGCCCCCACCACCACCACCAGTGCAGCCAGGTTGAAGTACCGGTACTGACCCAGGCGGTCCAACAACGTGAAGGGCGTCGCCGTCGCCGTCGCGGGATCGGGCAGTCCGCCCGGCAGCGGACCGGCGGCGGTGGCTGCTGCTGTGGACGCCGCCTGTGCCCGCAGCACAGCCACTCGGCGAATCCACTGAGTGACAGGCTGCACCACGGTCCACACCAGCGTCAGCGAGACCAGACGACCGGCCATGTCAACGTCGAGGCCGTTGCGCAGCAGGCTGCGCAGCCCCACGCGTTGACGCAGGTGGTGGACGACCTCCATGGCGCTGCTGTAGCGGTGCGTTGCGGCGGCGGTGGTGGTGGTGGTGGTCTCTGCTGCCGCCGGCGCCTCCTCCGCTTCCTTCGCTGTTTTTTCCCTCGATGCTGCGACAGGGGCAGCCGTTGGATGGGTGGTGTCGGCGAGGTAGTTCACCATGACGGCGGTGCGCAGGGCACGCAGCGGCCACGACAGCAAACCGGCCAGCACCATCGGCGTGAGAACGTTGAGGCAGACGAGGCCAACGCCGCTGCGTGGGGCATTTTTCCACGACCGAAAGAGACGGCGGTACACGGCACGCATGCCCATCAGCAGCGTCGTCTCCTCAAAGGTGGTGGCGAGCACAAAGGCGTACTCCGCCCAGCCACCGCGTAGGAAAGCGCTGGGAGACTTGTCCTCTGCGTAGAGGTGGCGCGACCAGCCAAACGGACTCAGGCACGGCGGCCGCGCTGCTGGTGTTGCCTTTGCTGCACTGCCCTTCTTCTCTTGAGCCGCCGCGTCTCTTTGCAGCTCGCCTGCCACGCACGCCAGTGTGTCGAGGCGTCGCAGGGCCAGCTTCACGACGAACTTCACAGAGGCGGTGGCGACGGTGTAGCCGAGGGTGACGAGGGCATCCGTGATGTCGTCTCGTGTGATGTTCGACGCCACCGGCACGCCTTCCTCACGCAGGAAGGCGTCGATGTCGTCCTCCTGGTCAGCGGTGGCAGCGTAGCTGCTCTCTGCCTGCGGCTGCGGTGCAGTAGACATTTCTCTCTCTCTCTCTGTGTGTATGTGTGTGTGTGACCACGTTGTGGTCCTGCTCTTTACTATCACCGCCTATTCTCTCGTTTTGCTTGATGGAACCCTTTCATTGGCAACAGGTGGTGCAGGGGACGAGAGAGAGAGAACAAGAACGAGGAAGAGAAGAGCGAGTTGACATCGGTCAATGGCAAACAAGAGGTATTCTCAGCAGCCACCAGAACAAACCTTACAGTTCTAAAGGAGAATAATAAATTATGAAAAAAACGTCGATGCGACTGACCACCTTGACGTCAGACAGCAGTAGAGAGAAACGCGTTTTTGGTCCGCGTCGCCTTGACGCTGCGAGGTTTTCATTTCGCTATTGTATTTTTATATTGAGCCGTGTGGAGTTGCTAAACAGACAATTCCCTTTTTGTGAGCGTTCATGCTGGAACGCTGCGCAGCAACAACGCAGCTTGCCTTGCGGTTTTTTGTTTTACTGTTTTCATCGTTTTTTTTTTTATGCGCGAGTGTGCGCATAGCGAAGCGGCACCAGCGAAAGAAACAGATGCTGTTGGTACCAGAAAAAAAAAGAAGAAAAGCAAAGAGACTTGTAAAGAAACGAAAACGAAGACCATCGCGCAACTCGGACAGCATCAGTCAGCAGAAACCGAGGGAAGAGACAAGGTGCAGAGACCACGCTTCGGTGAAAGCGTTTGTGTATAAAAAAAAGAAAACCGAAGGTTCGAATAACGAACGATATAGAAAAAAAAAGTAATAAGAACTAAAGTGACCATTAAAAAGGTTCTTCGTGAGACAGACCAATTCACAACACACCACGCATTCTTGTTTCCCTGTCAATGAAAGCAGCTTTGCTAGACAAAGTGGGAGAGAAAAGATGCGTTCCATGGAACATGAACAAAGCAGCGCAGAAAAGTAGCCAGTGCGCATTGTATGCACACGCCCAAACAGGCACGTAGCTCTCTTTGTGACAGTATTAAAAGAGAGAAAGTAAAAGCTATCCTGTAAAAAGAGGAGTGAACTATTGCACCATAGCAGCAACAAAGCCTGAGAGCGGAGAAGTAACGCATTGTGGACCTCACTGTACATCATGTATTTAATTCCTCGCCGTCAGAGGGCATTCTAACAAGAAAAAACGTCGTTTCCCTCATTTCTTCATTAGGCTACACAAACCTCGTGTGTGAGTGTGTGGGTGTGTGTGCACTCTCTCAGTGAGAGTGGTGCAGCACAAAGTCGACGGCACGGTTGAGGGATATGGCGAGCGCAGACGACAGCAGCGTCGAGACCACCACAAGACCGAAGCCGCGATAAACCTGGCCGATCCCACGCTTCGTGCTGCTGCGGCCACCTGCCCCCACCGGGCACTGCTGCTGCTCCGCCGCGGTCGTCGGCGAGGCGGTGATCGGAGTTGTGTACGTCGACGCGTAGGCCAGCGCGGTCGGCGAGCCTTCCTGGCCGTACATCGACTTCCACAGGAATCCACGCACCTCGAGGTGCACGGCGCGGTGCAAAATCTCCTCCCACCAGAAGCGCTCTACATCGCCAGGCCGGCGGTGCTCGTCCTCCTTCAGCGTGAAGGACATCGATGTGCTGCTATTGTTGTTCGCCGTGTTGCTGGCATTAGGATTCGTGCTACTACTGCTGTTGTTGTTGGTATCTCTACTGCCAGCCGCACGTGGGGTGGTGTTGCTGTGTCGGGCGGAGATGGGGTAGTCCTGCGCCACCTCCGCCGCGGCCCGCGCCGCCTCCTCGTCGCACCGCTCGTAGTAGCGCACACGCAGAAAGTGGGCCACGGGGTACGTCGCAAACGGATAAGTCACCACACTCATCGCGAGGGAGGCCACCAGCGGGCAGCCGGCGTACATCACGAGGCGCTGGAAGGACGTCATCTCGACGCCGTTGTAGTGCCGCTGCGCCTTGCCCATCAGCCACGTGAGAATCTTGTTGTTCGCCAGCGAGGTGACGTAGCGGCAGCCGAAGTCGAGGAGGTAAAGGCGGCCCACCATCGACAGCACCGGGAAGTGCCCGGCGAGGTACTTGGCCGTCTCCCACGCACTGGCGAAGCGCAGACGCACCGTTGGCGCTGGAGCGCGGTGGGCCGACGGTGCGGTAGCCTCCTCTTTTTGATGCTGCGCGTCTGCAGCGGCCGGCTCACTCGTGTCGCGCGTCTCCACCGTGAAGGACGTGACGCTGTTCACGGCGATGGTGTCCAGCGCAGTCTGCAGCGGCGCCACGGTGAAGTACACAAGCGCGGTGTGCACAAACGTGGTGGCGAGGAAGGCGTGCTGCATGCGCAGCGGCACGCGGCGAGCAATCGGGATGGAGATGATGCGCTGCAGCTCGTACTTGCCGATGCACCCGAGAGCCTCGAGGATTGCACCGCGGTAGAAGACGCTGAGGCTGCGGCCACTGACGTGGTAGAGAAAACGGATGCAGCCCATCGTACCACCGAAACCTTGCGGCGGTAGGACGCCCTCCTCGATGAGGTCGTCCTCCACCGTCAGCAGGTAGCGCAGACGGCGCAGCGGGGCGGTGAGGAACGCCACACAGGCGTTGCTCAGCACAATGGGATAAATGTCCATGATCGAAAAAGAGAAACAGTCCGCAATGTACGTGGTCGCGAAGGGAAAGAAAAGGAGAAACGAGCTGTTAGTGCACAAGTGTGGGGGTGCAAAAGTGGTTCTCTAGCTTTCCGCCTTTCTTTCGAACCCTCACGAATTTGAGCTCAACAGCAAAAAAAAAAAACTGAACAAAAAGGAGCAGACGAATCGTTTGACGTCGCGAGCAACGCATTCAGGTGTGATACGTTTCTTTTTGTTGTTGTTGTTGGGGATACCTCACTCAACCAGTAGAAAGAGGGAGGCGAGAAGGTGCGTAGCGGTTTTTTTTATTTTTCAGTATTGAATGGCTTAGTTGAAGCTACAAGCTAGGTGGTAGCCTTGCCGTTATCCGTGACCGTGTGTGTGTGTGTAGGAGTGTGTGCTGATGTTTGTCGAACATGGCAAACTGTGAAAAAAAGGGGAAAATACGCATGTGGATGTGGCGAAGCAGGTCACGTGTGCAGCAGAAAAGAGGAGAAGAGCGCAACAGTGAAGTGAGTTGACCGAAAAGGCTGGAAGAAGATTTGCAGAGCGCACCTCGGCTAATTCCAATATTCATTCTTTGGAGACCCCCTCCACATGTGTCTCATCTCAAAAACAAGAGCACTACATGCGTAGCGTGACTTGTTCGGGGCAAGTGATACCTTTTTGAGCGTCCTAGTTGTTCGGTAAGAAAAAAAAAACGAGTGCATTGTGCTGATTTTGGAGGATCCAGTTTGTGAGTACGTCATGTGACACTTTGGCTCCCGCGCCGCGCTCACGGGGTCCGCGGCCCATCACTGCCAAGCAGTTCGTCCAGCAGTCTCTCCGCGTGCTGCGTCACCTGCGCCACATCCACGCTCCTCTGCCGCTGCTGTTGCTGGGCATGGTGGACACGATGCGAACTGTCATTCGACCTTCCACGCGCAGGTCCCAGCATCGACCACAGCGCGGCGCGATCGCCGGCGGACAGCTCCACACCACGGCTGCGCAGGTACCGCACCGTGTCCACGTACACCGTGGACGGCAGCGATGACGCAGAAGACGCAGCAGGCATTCGCAGCGCCGCGGCCGGCACACGTGCGGCGGCGAAGCGCAGCAGCGTAACATCCGCCGCCGCTAGCGCGACCTGCAGCGCCGCCGCCCACGTGCCCGTCCATCGATCGCGGAGGAGGCGACGGACCAGGCGGCGGTGGCGATGCCAGTCCAGCGGCACCAAGGCGCCAGGCAGCAGCGGCAGAAGAGGAGGAGTCGCACAACGCACTGCCGCCTCGTTCTCCGGTGCGGCTCGCGCCGTTGCCCTGATCGACACCGCCGCCGCCGTCAGCAGCCCCGTCGCCACCTCCCCTGCCATCGCAGTGAGGGCCGTCCCGTCAGGCTTCCCCGGCGTGTTCCTGGATACTGCGGTGGGCACTGCTGGTGTGGAGGAGGTGTGGAGCATCGCCTGCAGCAGCTGCACCACCATCTCCTGCGTCGGCTCCGCCGTGTCCCCGAGGCGGCACCGCCACGACGCCCAGAGATCCAACACGGCGTGGTCGCAATGGGCCGGCGAAGCGCGCAGCGCGTACGCGACCTGCGCCACAACGAAGCCGTCGAGGCACACCGCCGGAGTGGCGTGAAAGCACTGCAGCGCCGCACTCCAGCGCGTGGCGGAGGCGAGCAGCATGAAGATGCGTCCGTACGCGTGACGGAGTGCCGTCGGCTCAGCGGTACCTCGACTGTTGTCTACCAAAGTACCACAACAACGATCCGCGCGGTAGTGCGCCTGCGCAAATTGCCAGAGGGCGAGTGCGCCATGCCAGGGTACAGCCCCGCTGCCGCCTTTGCCCTTTGCCGCTTTCTCACATGCCGAGAGTCCCTTGCGCAGGCGCTGCAGCCACGGCAACGCCGATTCGCCGTGCCTCGCAACGCCATCCTGCGTGGCGACCTGCTCCCTCGCAAGACCATCGTTGAGGCACAGTTGTAACGCTGCCACCCAGTCCCCTCTGTCCGTTGCGCTGTTTATCTGACGGACTTTTGCCGCAGCAGCCGAGCTGATCTGCCGTTCTCGCGTTCTACTCTCTGCACTGTCGCCTGTGCTGTCCGCCGTCGAGCCGCTGGCAGAGGCGGCGACAAGGAGGGCCCACTCGTCGTCACGGCGGAAAGTTTTGATGAAGTGACAAAACCAGAAACGGTAGTCTGCTAAGCCAGCAGCAGCAGCAGTGTTGGTGGTGGTGGTGCCATTGTCCACCACGGCACCACGTCTCGTGCAGTTGGACCGCCGCTCTTTCAGTTGATGGGCCGCAGTCGCAAACACAGAGGCGATACGCAGACGCAACGCGTCACGTGCGCTGCCCTCGTCCTCCGCGCCGCGCTGCTGCTCGCGGCGTCGTTGGTGGTTGTCGCCCGTCACTGCGTCGTGATCTGCGCTCTTCGCTGACGCAACCTGCGTGCTGGACGGTAGCGACTCGACCGTCCGCCGCAACTCGTCCATCACCACGTGTACGTCGCGTGCAAAGTCGGTGCGAGTCGGGGTGCAGCACATCGGAGAAGAAGTCCGCGGGTCACTTGGCACCTCGCCCATCCGTGACGCTGCGGACACCGCATCTTTTGTTGTTGTCGTCGTCGTCGTCGCAACAGCCGCCCACCGAGGTTCCACTGCGCTCAGCAGGAGCAACGCCACCACCACCGCCGCCGCGCTGTCGTCCCCCTGACCGTCCGCCACGCAGAGTGTGAGGTGTCGCAGTGCCAGATGAAAGAAACGTGCAGCGAGACGTTGCGGGACGACGCCATCGCACTGGAGGCAGCGCAGCCAGGCGAGAAACAACGCTGGCCACGGGACTTCACCGGAGGCGGTGTCAGGTGGAACAGCGCTCGACGTTCCTTCCTCTTGATGCGTACGCGCGCGCAGTGCAGGACCTGGTGATGGTCGTCCCGTGGCACCCGTCTGCTCCGCCCTCCACGACAGCTCGCTGGCAAGCAACATGTCGCGCGTGCGCTGCTTGTCCTGTGCGGCCAAGTGAAGGTACAAGGCGAGCACGAGCGTCAGGCGCGAGGATGAAGGAGAACAGGAGGTGGGGGAACCGGAGGAAGCAGAAGACGGGTGCGTAGCGACACCGGCTTCTGCTCTCGCTGCTGCAGCTGTTGCTGTGAGGACAGGTGGTATACAGCCAGACGAAGAAGGCGGTTGTGTTTGCAGCAGCAGCACCTCCTGCCACAGCCGCAGTGCCGCAGCCTCCTGCCCACACCACAGTAGTAACCACACGCATCGCTCTACCAGCGAAAGGCCTTGAGGTGTAAAACCAGATGGCGGAGGTGTGCGTCCGTCCGCCCCAGCAGGCGCTTCGTGTGGAAGCTGCTGCGGGTGTTTTCCATCCGCTGCATCGCTGCTCCTGTGCTTGTCATTCTCTGTCGCGAAAGCACCTGTGCCTGCGGTGGGAAGGTGGGCCTGTTGCTCCACGAATCGCACCGCTGCCGTCCAGTCCCCGCGCCGGATGTGCTGGCACAACTTTTGCTCCGGAGCGGGTAGTGCGAAAGATGCTGCCGTGCGGCGGGTGTCGATCGCCCTAGAAGACGACGCGCTGTTTGAGCGAGGGGAGTGGAGGTAAGAAACTGCATCGGCCTGGAGGTTGTCTTGCGATGTCTGACCGGGCGTGTCCGCGCGACGACGGCGACGGCGACGACTCGCACGACGACGGTGCCGTGGCTTCGTCGTGTCGCTCTGCGCCGGCGAAAACACCGCGTCACCACTGCGTGAAGGCCCTGCCACAACAGGGCTTGCCGCGTGGTGGTGGATGCAGTCGTGTTGCCCTGCACTGTGGTGGAGAGGGGAAGATGCGGCCGCCTCTGCCGCAGCAAGCATTTGGCTAGCTGACGCGCTGCTGGAACAACTGCGATAAGCGTGGTACGTTGCGTGGGGTGAGGAAAAGCCACAAGATCGTTTACCCCGCAAAAGCACGTGAGACAACAGCGCCGTCCAACAACAAGAGGCTGGTGCAGCGGCAGAAGACAGCTTTGAGTTCAGTAGGCCACGCTGGCGACTGTACCAGGTACTGTGCAACGCTTGCATTGCGTCGTCGCAGTGCGCCTTCGCAGCGTTCGGTGTTGTGCGTCTGGCAAGCCCGCCTCTCATTCCGTAATCATATTTCTTTCAATTTTGTTTTTTATTCTGTTTGGTTTCTGCACTTTTTTTTTTTAAAGAGAAGTAGAAAACAGAGTGATAAAGGAGAATCGAAAAAGGCGGGAAATCACACCTCGTTGAGGCATGGGAGGCGGCCCACTACTACGCGAAGACGCAGCATTAGGACATGCGTTTCACCATGAGAGGACAAAGAGACACAATCTTAGTGCAGGAGTTACGTCGAGGTCACGACCATAATCTTCGGGAACAGAAACGAAAACCCACGTGTCAACAGGCTGTTGGCACACGCGAAAAGAAAGTTTCACTTAACGACTCTCCCGCTGCTCGTGGCGGTCATCAACCTCGAGGAAGATGACGGTACGGTGCGCCAGACGCACCCATGACAGCGCGTTTGCGTCTCTAGTTTTCTTTGCTCTTTTTTTTTTTTTTGTGTGTGTGTGTGCAAAGGAACCATCACGGCACGTTTAAGAACAACAACAACAACAAAAAAAATGCTAACCACGCACACAGGTTTTTTTTTCGAAGACGTTGTCAGCACAGGTGTAGAGAGAAGAAGTGGAAGATAAAACGAGGCGGTAAAATGATTCACGCGTGAGGTGAAATCAAGGCGGAAAGCCCAGAGAGGAGAAGAGAAGAAAAAAAAAAAGACAGATGTCAAAAGAAAAAGGTAGGAGTTTTGTAACATATATATATAGGGGATGAGAGATTTAATAGAGGAGAAAGAGGGCAAAAAATAAAAAGGTTGATTGCTGCCACAGAAGCGGAAAGGCACTTTTATCAGAGCTGATGCACAAGCGCTTGCTTTTGCTTCTCACTTTGCCAAGTGCGGTGCTTTGTTGCATTTCTTCCGGATAGAGACGGGGGCCAAGAAAACAGGTCTGGCGACGGAGATCAGCTCTCTCACTTTTCGTTGCCATCGCAGTCGAGGTACTCTTTTGCGATGCGCTGGAGCTCGGCGACGGCGGCGTTGCGCTTCTTCAAAATGCGCTGCACGGCCGCACGCGGTGCATCACGCCTCTCCAGCAACGCCTCTGCCAGGGTGAGCTTCACCGCTTCGTACTGGAGCTCTGATATCCGTTGAATCGCCTGAATCCTCTCCTCCACGCAGCTGTCCGTCACGATAGTGTCCAACGGCAGCTTCTTCACCTCCGCCTCCAGAAACGACGTTGTCATGTACGGGGCTTCAGCCGCGTTCTTCGCACGCAGTCCACCAACCTCCGCCGCGGCTTTCGGGAACGCCCCCGCAATACCTTTGCGGTCGACCTGCAGCAGGCTCAGCGCAAAGTCCACCGCTTCCACGTGCGCTTGCATCAAAACGGATGCGACGCCTGTATCACCGACCCTGTTCAGAAGCGCCTCCAGCTTCGCTTTTCGAAGCTTCCCCGCTCGAATCGCGCGGTCGTAGAGAAAAAGAATCGTCGTGAACTTCACGAGGCACATGGAGGCGTGCTGGTACCGCTGCGAGAGGCTGTTGTCGGCAGCTTTGTCGCGCAGCTTTTGTACGCCCGTTTCCCAGTATTTTTGGTGCTCGTCGATGAGACCCTTCAGTCTCTCCGCCTTTGCCTTCCACGCAGGCGAGTCCTCTTGTGATGGGGCGGGTGTCTCGCGTGCAGGTGTGCTGCGCCGTACCGTGGGCTTTGGATCGTCGGAGAAGATTTTGTACAAAGCGTAGCCGCCGGTGGCGATGGCCGTGAACAGGGCAAAGGGTGGGCACCCAGCTCCCAGCGTCCAGTGAAGAGTAATGCTGCTCATGGTGGCGAGGCTTGTTTTTGTTGTTGTTGTTATGGTGGTGGTGGTGGTGGTCTTTTGAATCAAAAAGCTGTCTTGGAAACGAGCCGTCAGGTTCACAGTTTGACGCGCCTCGTACTGTAGAAGAGCACACGGAGAGAAGTGAACAGCCTTTCGTTGTGTTTCAGAAGGATGCAGACGACGCGAGGTCCACCATTGCGAAGTGACGCATGTGGTGTGGCGCAGAGAAAAAAAAAAAAGAGAGAAAGAGAACGGAAGATGATGAAGTCGTTACGACCAAAGGTCCTTTGCATTCGAAAAAGAAAAAAAAAGCTTCTGAAGAAAGAAGAGTCGCACTTTTTCTCTTTGGGAGTAGACAAAGTTCTCATTGACAGGCGTGAAAAGTGTGTCGCTGACAGACTCCGCACTTTTTCCATTTTGGTTGCGTCAAAGGCCGTAGCTAAACGCAACTGAGAAGCCGCCGGCTGGCAGAAAAGGAACTGCAGAGAGTAAAAGAGAACATCCTTTGCTTTTATTCTCTCTTGAACAATAGAGAACACGACAGAGAAGATCTGCTCGGTTGGTTTTCCGCCAGATGTGTGATACAGGACACACAGAGTCGAAAAGAGAAATGGAAAAAAAGAACCGAATGAAGCAAAGAAAACCGTTGATCTTGTTTAAAAATGATCACAGTACACACGAATAGAAGATACTTGGGGGGGAAGCAGGAGAAAAGGAGAGAAAAAAAGAAGCGGCAAAATGAATCAGCTTGGGAAAGCTGAAAGGAACAAGAGAGGAGTGTAGTGCGGACTGGGTCGCGGAAGTATATAGGTATGTACGTATGAGGTAAAAAAAAAATTAATAATAAGACGAGAGAGGAAGGTGAAAAAAAACAACAAAAAAGGGAAAATGACGCATGATAGCTTCAACAGCTAGCAACACGTAGTGGTACAAAATGGTGTCTGCATCTTACGCAAATTTGCCAAACGACTTCGCGAAGTGCATGTTCGCGTTGTTGAACTGTGTTCGAGTGTTGCCTGAGAACGCCTCATGGTGGAAAGCACTGTTGTCAGCTGTTCGTCGTTGCGAAGACATCGACGGATTCAGGTTGATGTTCAAGTCAACCGGAGACTGCTGCTGCTGGTGCTGCTGCTGTTGTGTGGTGCTGTTGCCTCCCTTCGCTGTCGCCGCAGGTGACTGCTTTGGCGCGGTCTGCGACGTGGTCTGGTGCACGTGTGTCGCGCGGTTGCTCTGCGCGCTTGCCGCGCTGTCAGCCGTTCCGGCAGGAAAGTGGTAGCTGAAATCGAGGTCAGGCGCAGCCGAAGGCCGATCAGTACTCGTCGCGCCGCCGCCGCTAGAAAAGCGCTTCATCGCCTCGGCGTTGGCCTTCTCCGCCGCGGAGGGGCGCGTAAAGTCCTTGCGTGGCGGTGCGTGCCGGCCTGGGGATGCGGTCGATGTCGCCGAAGGGGCGATGGCCTCCCGCAAGTCAAGCTCGTCGAGCAAGTTCTCGATCTCCGTCGCCAGGCTGGGTGGGATGGTGGTGATGGTGCCACGCAGGCGGTCGCCCTCGCGGATGGCGTCCACCACGCGCCGCCGCGCGTCGCCTTGGAGGTAGCGCGCCAGCTCGCACAGGTACGCCATCTTATCGCGCAGAAATTGCTTGGACAGACTCTTCTTGAACTCCGGCATGGGAAAGTCGTCACCGCCGCGTTGCATTCGCTCGTTGTAAAGTTGCGCGACCGTCTTTGCTGACGGTGCGGCGTCGTTGGTGGTGGTGGTGGCGCGGGCCACGCCTTCGGCTCTACCGCGGTTACCAAAGGGTGCGTCGATCGCCTCCTCCATTTTCTCGTCGTACTCGTCCAGGATGGCGCACGTCAGATTCAAGATAACTCTCGCCTCGAGGCTCGCCGCACCGCCATTTCCGGTGTCATCGCCACCGGGTGGCAGCGGTACGTCAATGAAGACGACGTCGTCGTCGCTGCTGCTGGAAGAGGAGGAGTCCTCGCCCGCATCCCCGGCATCCCGAGCGATGCTGTCCATCAGATACGCGATGACCTTCTTCATCTCCTCTGGAGAGAGCTGCAGATCCGCCAGCCCGCGCTGCAGCTTCGCCTCCGTCGGCGGCGGCGTCGCAGGCGGAAGAGGCGTCTTGGTAGGAGTCGGCTTCGTCGACGCGGTCGTGTCGCTCTTCTTCGGTGCCGGTGGTGCTGCCTCTGTCTTCGCCTTCGCCTGCCCGGCTTGGGCCACCTCCTGCGCCAGCTTCTTCGCTTCTGCCGACTTGGGCACCTTCGCTTTGCTCGTGAACTTGAAGACACCGTTCATGGCCTTCAGGTACGTGCGCATGTAATGCGCGTTCAGCCCTTTCCGGAACGTCAGCCGTTTCTTGCCCTCGGCGCAGTTGGTGGTGAAATACTTGATGCGCACCCAGTTCTTATCGAGGATAATGAGCGTGCCCATCATCTCGTAGGGCGACGGGGCTGAGTACCAGTTGTACGCAAAGCCCAGGACTGCCTTCACGTCCTTGCAGCCCGATTTGAGGAAGTTGACCACGTAGCCGATCCCGCCGAGCACAAGTGTGTAGTTGCGGTGGGCGGTGGACAGCGGCGGGATGGCGTCGAGCTCATTCACGATGTTGAAGCAGTTCTTGGAAATGCCCACCTTGTCGCAGTGCTCCTGCCACTTCTTATCCGCGAAGAGAGGAGTGCCGTAGGTGTAGCAGTAGGTGCGCTCACACAGGCTTGGGTTCTTGTCCAGGAAGCGCTCGTACTTCAGCTGCGCGCGGGCGCCGCCGAGGGAGTGACCGGTGAAGATGGCATTGGCCTCCGGGTTGGCCTTCAAGAGGTCCTCCACTTCGGCCACCGCCGCCTCGAAGCCGGGGAGAGCGTTCGTTTGCTGCAGGATGCCTGCGTGCACCGTGTAAAGCTCACCTGCCGCCTTCGCCCACCCAGGAAGGGCATCGGATGCCTTTTCCGGCCACGACGATGTCCCGCGAAAGCACACGTAAATATCACCGCTGGACGACTTCAGCACGGTGTACTTCTCTGTCGTCCGCAGCACCTCCATGGTCACGCCGGTCTTCTCCAAGGCGGCGTTGACGGCGGCGAGCGCCTCGGCCGTTGGCTCGTAGGCGAGGTTGCTCCCCAGTGCCGAGATGATCGCGTGCTCGTCGTTGACCTCCTCACGTCCTTTGCGGTTCATGGCGAGAGAGAGAGAGAGAGATCTGTCTTTTTTTCTGCGAGGTGTCTTTTGAGGATTGCAGGAAGGCGATGGTGACGGGTGAGAACGAAAAAAGCAGAACAGCACTCAGGTCCACGATGGTTGTCTTTGGGTGCACGCGAGTCGAAAGCGGTTGCAACAGACGGAGACAATCAGCAAAAGATATGGGATAAAAAAAAGTCAAGAGAAAGAGGGAAACGGGTGAGAAGGAGTGCGTGTGATGGATTGCCTGGCAGAAGGGAGTGACATTGCATCGCAATGCGCTTGCTTTGTCAGCCATCGCATTTGGGCCTTGAAAAGTCGATCATTTAAACCTTTTTTGGCTTTCCTCCACAAACACGTTAAGAGATCCGCTTTGTTTTTCGTTTTGCTTTGCATTGGTTGAATGTGTCAAACGTTAGTGCGAAAGAAGTAAAAAAAAAATAAAGTATATAAAAAAAACGAGAACTAAAAAGCAGTTCATATCAACAGTGCAAAACCGCAAAAGCTCTTCCGCTTCGCAGTGCTTAAGGGGAGTAAAAGAAACAAAAAGGAAAAGAAAAAAAAAAAGACAAACCCGCGCGAGCTAGATGCAGAACTTCGCATCCGCATATGATTTCGTTTGTCTTTGACTCATGTTCGCCTCAGCTGGAAAAAAAGCCGAGGACTTTCCTCGTGACATCGCCAAACTTGTAGTTTTCAAAGGTCCGGGAAGATTCGGTGTCGGACTGCGATGGAGCTCCGCCAGCCGCAACGTCTCTCTGCTTCGACTGCACGCCTCCATCGCGACTTGGCAAGACCACCGTCTCCGCACTCGAGTCGCTCCCGTTCGACTCTACATCGACGCCTGCGGTGCCCCTACGGCCGCTGTTGTTGTTGGTGTTGTTGTTGGTGTACCTCGCG
The DNA here is from genome assembly GCA_000482105.1 of Crithidia acanthocephali. Taxonomy (NCBI): domain Eukaryota; phylum Euglenozoa; class Kinetoplastea; order Trypanosomatida; family Trypanosomatidae; genus Crithidia; species Crithidia acanthocephali. The sequence goes on along the minus strand of AUXI01000033.1, from coordinate 45,089 downwards.
TAGTACTCCTGCTCCTCTTCTCTCAACAAGCGAGGCAACACCACTTCGATGTCCTCTGCTGAGAGGCCGGTCGCCGCGAGCTTCACCCGCACCTGTTGTGCCGTGGGTGGTGGCTTCCTCGCTGCGGCGGGCCCGCCTCTCTGTACATCGCTGCCGCGATGGTTGTTGCTGTGGTTGCTGCCGCGCTCCGGCGTTAGGTGCTGCTGTAGATGCTGACGTGCCGCCTGCAGGTACGCCGCCTCCTCATTCGAGTGTGGCAGCAGCGACGGGCTGGTGATGTGAAAAACGTTGTTGACATCCGTCAGGTAATTCGTCATGCGGTGGGCGTTTAACGACTTCACGACGTGCAGCAGCTTCTGCCCGTTCTCAGGGCTCTGTGTGCAGTGCCTCACGGTGTTGGCGCCAGTGGCGAAGACGATGAGACTGCCCATGTACTGGTACTTCACCACGTGCGTCGACGCCGCCGCCACGGCGGTGGTGGGCTCGGGGAGGGCAAACTTCCGTCGATTTCCCAGGTACGCGTTGGGGAACAGCTTCTGCGAGACGAAGCTGTAGAAGCCGTGCACGGTCGACATGGGCGGCACCACGTCGTGCTCGTTGACCAGGTTAAAGCAGTTGCGGTGGTAGAGGCGCTTCTCGCAGTACAGCCGCCACCGCCAATCGGCGAAGAGGGGAGCACCGAAGGTGTAGCAGTGCACGAGATGCCGGTTGCGGCGTAGCTGGCGCAGCAGATCAACGTACTTCAGCTGCGCCACCGCGCCGCCGAGGGAGTGGCCGACGAAGATGACATTCGCGTCCGTCTTGCCGGACAGCAGCGCCACCGCACTCGCCTCTGCCCTGTCGTAGTCTTCGAGGGTCTCGGCGTGGTAGCGCATGCCGGCGTGCATTTGAAACGACTCCGACGCGTCCGCGTAGGTGCCGAGGGCGATGTCGGCCCAGAGGTCCGTCTTGCACGCCGTCCCGCGGAAGGCGAAGTACGTGTCGCCGCTCGAGGTGAGCACGACACAGAACTTCTCGGTGCATTGAACCGGCTTTACCTTGAGGCCCAACGTCTCCAGAGAGAGCCGCAGCTCCTGCAGCGCTTGCTGGCGTGGGTCGTAGGCGTAGTTGCTGAGGAGAGCACCAAGGATGACGTGCTCATGATTGAGACGCGCGAGCAGCTCACGGTCCACTACTGGTTCAGGCATGCCGATAGACGTACAAGGCAAACCAGTTGAATTCGGAAAAAAAGAGTGTGAGAGAGAAGGTGTGGAAACAAAGGGAAAGGGCGTTTTGCCCACGTCGTTCGTTTTTAGTCTTTCTTTCGCTCGTTCGTCCTCTTTCACTGCGGGGAGCGTCTTACCAGGCCAGCAAAAGACGAAAACACTGCTCTTTCTTTCTCTTTTGAACGCTCACACACTCAAAAAAGAAAAAAAACCGATGGTGCGCCTAAGCTCCGCTGGTGCTGGAAGAAGCGAGAGGGAGGCGGGGGAGAAAAAAGAGAGAAAATAAGCAAGCTTTTCTGAACACCTCAACAGCAAGAACACAGGATGAAGATGGCTTGGCGCAGCTGCTGCTGCCGCGTGCCAACCTTTCTCCGTCTCGTACCGCACTTTTAGCTTCACGTTTCACCCAAGACGAGAAACGCCACCGTCGTTTATTGCTTAGCGTCACGCATGCGTCGAGGTCGTCTTCGCTGCTGTTGCTAGAGTTCAACCGTCAACAAACAGCAAGACCTACAGCAATGAACGCGTTTTTTGGGTTCTCGTAGTCTGTTCTTCGTTTCCTTTTTTTTTCCACTATCGCGTTCGCCAGATGCACGAATGCACGCTAGAAAAGAAAAAGAAAAAAACGGACAGAATACTCACAGATGCAGGAACAGGTCACACAGAGAGGTGCTGGGCATGAGGAGTGAGTCGTTTCTTCAGCAAAAGAGAGAGCGTACTCCAGGAGCGACGATAGAAAAAAAAAAATTATAAAAGCCTCGTTGTCTCGTTGTTTTCGCGAGCAAAGAGCACTTCCAGAACCGAAAAAAAAATAGTAGTACATCTAAGAAACGAAACCGGAATACTTCCGTTCCAGGTAGCGCAAGGCAAGAGAATAAAAAAAAAAGGGTGAGAAGGGGAACAAAAAAAAAAGTAGAAGCTTCAAATGGTGGGATAAGGTAACAACAAACAAAACTCGCCAACCACAAAAGCAGAAAGCAGCACTCTTCACAGACAGAGTATAAAAAAAAAAGTGGAAAAAGAAAACATCGCACAAGCGCAAACATCCAAACGCGCACAGCTACGCGTAATGTGAAATACATAAGTCTGGTGGAAAGCAACATCATATGTACAACGGCAAGAACGCACTACAAAGCAGAACCACAGACTGGACTCGACCTGGCATTGATGCATCGGGAGAAAGCGATCAGAGGGTGTTTTGTCGAAGCGCAGCAGCACCTCTCCTCCCTCTCGCTCCGTCCATGCGGCTAACAACACGTTTCGTGGCCAGCATCTCTACTGGCGGGTCGGCATGGATGCCAGGGCGGCCTCCAACCCGATCGTCTGTGTCATGTTGACCTTCCGGGTGTTCTTTAGGCTAGGCAGGTTGTTCTCGGTGAGGTCCAGCGTTGTGCCTTTGCGAGCCTCGGCTGTCGCCAGTCCCGCCTTCCACGGCGCGTGCACCGGCATCGACCACTTCGTGCTCGTGTGCCACGTGCGGAACGGATGGCGGGAGTCGCCCACCTTGCCCTTCTCGTACGGGTCTGGAATCCACTCGGGATCACTGCCCATGTGCAGCGTGTCCGGTTTGCCAGCGCGGAACGGCCCGTAGGTCTTGCGCGGCTTCTTCTCCGGCTCCCCTTGCGGCATCCACGCCGGGTAGTCGGACTTGATCGGGCCCGTGTGGAAGTGGCCGACGCGGCCGCGGCTCACCTTGTCCTTGTACGGGTCTGGGATGTGCTCCGGCTGCCCACCCAGGTAGTTGCACGGCCCACCCGCCTTCATGCCGCCCGCCCGCGGCGACGGCCCGCGCTTGAGGTCCAGGTCGCGATTCTTGTTCTTGTCCGCGCTGCCATCGTCGCCGTCGCCGTCTGGCATGTAGGGGTACTCGGAGAAGAGGCCGCGCTTCAGCGGGGCTTTTCGGGTAAACATGGCCGTCTGCCGCGGCACGGTGCTCGCATCCACGGGGCGGCCGGCCTCCGTGTCGAGGGGGATGTGACCCATCCCACCCATGTTCGTGCCGTTGCCCTTGGCGAAGTCCATGCGATCACCAGCCTTGCGCGCCGCGACGCGGTCTGGCTCGACCGGTGCGGCGTACGGACCGCTGGCGCCGTACTCATACTGGAACTGGCCACCGGCGCGCAGGTCGTGGAAAGGGGCACTTTCGCGGGCGATGTGGTCGGCCTCGCAGTCGTAGAGGTGGTGCCAGTTAGTCCAGTGCCGGCGATTGTCCCAGTTCTTGGGGCGTAGGTTGTGCACCGTCTCCAGGCGACCCTCCGTCATCTCGGTGGTGTGTGTTTGCTGTGGGTTTGTTTGTAGTCGAACCGCTGAGAGCTCTCTCTCTGTGTGCGTGTGCGTGTGTGCGCGAGAGTCGGCAGCTGCGTTCACGGGAAATACTCCAGCAGTAAGCTGACGGAACAGGAATCTTGGTTTTTTTTGTTTTTGTTGTCGTTGAAATCGGTCAACGAGTGCCTGCTTGCGTCTACCTCCGGATAAGAACACGTTTGGGTGACGACGGAAAAAGGCGGCTGAGGGAAAAAAGAAAAAGAGATGGCCGTTGTTCTAAGATTACCTTCAGTTGTCACAGATAGGCGAAAAGGAAGACGAGGGAGGAAGAATGGAAAGAAGTGTGCTGTGCCGCAGGTGCCAGACAAATCCATGCAACGATGCACGCATCAGACAACTATACCTTCTATTCGAAATGAAAGCGAAGACGACAACAACAACAACAACAAAAAAGACAACGACAGGAATCATGGTTTGCCCTTTCGCTCTCCCTTCCTCTCTCGCTTGCATTCACTCTTAGCATGTAGTCTCCACACTGCTGCTCTGCACTCTTCAAGCAAGCCAATGCCGTGCACTCGGTTTTGCGGTCTTTACAACTTGCTCAACTACGCATTCATTCTTTAGGGAGGAGGACTATTTTTTTTTTTTTTACCAGAAACTGTGATGCAAAACAACGCCTGTTCTTTTGTGGAGCAGATAGCAACCGGGGAGAAAACTGACGAACCAAAAAAACGTGAGAGGAGAAGGCCACCAAACAGTCCTTCTCTTCTGCTTCCTGCACACAAACCAATCAGCCCACGCTCTTCCGCAATCACCGGAAGCCTTTGCCCTCCTGCAGGAAGTGGCCCACCATGGGCTGCCCCACGCCGAGCCCCGGCGCCTTCTTGTCTTCGCTGGAGCCGTGCGAGATGCCCTTCATCGCCACCTGATCGGCCGCCGCCGCCAGCGGCGTGTACTCCTTCACCGTAATGCCAAACTTCTTCTCGTAGGCAAACTCCTCGAACTGGAAGATGTAGTCCTGGAAGACGTCGCCGACCACGCCGTCGTGGAGGCAGAAGTACGGCATCTGCGCATCGTGGAAGGGCCGTGCGTTGGACAAGTACTCCGTCTGCCCGTTAATCATCTGCATGCGGCGAAAGCGGTCCAGCTCGATGCCGAAGTAGTCCAGCGTCTTCTGGGCAACGCGCGTCGCGTGGCGCTTGACGTCGCGGTTTGACCAGTGCGCCATGCGGCGCTGATCGAACGTGCCGTAGTAGTCGATCGCGTTCTCCGTGCCAGAGCCGAAGATGCCAAGCACCTTCTCCCCCATCGACGCCAACTGCGAGTCGCTCGGTGGCTTGCCGGTGTAGAGGGCGTTGTGCAGGCAGAGCGAGGAACACAGGGAGGGCAGGCACTGGCCGAGCGCGCGGTGCACCCAGATGGCTTGCATGTTGGGAAACACCTTGTGCAGCGCCTCCGAGCTCAGGATGGCAAAAGGGCTGTAGAGCAGCCACTGCGGGTGCAGCAGCGCGTTCTTCGTCCCGTACGTCTGCGTCTCCATCGCGTTGTCGATGGGCTCGAACTCCTGCGTGACGGCCTCGGAGAAGTGGCCGCACTTCCTATACCACTGGAACAGCTCCATCACGCGGCGCACCTCGGTGTACACCGGTTGCTGGTCCTCCTCCAGGCACTCGAGCAGATACTCGTCCAGGCCGTGCAGCAACCCCCACGCGTACGACTGCGGGGTCATGAGGTGCAGGGTAAGGTCGTCGTCCACCTGGTCCACCTGCGGCACCCGCGCACACAGGAAGTCAGGGTGCAGGTAGCCGAAGCCGCGGAACTGCCGGTGAAAGGCGTCGCGCCGCTCCGTGTCGAGGAGCAGCGACGGAGACAGTGTGTCGCACTGCCGCGGTGTGAGGAAGAGGCCGGAGCGAGCCAGCACGTGCGCCGCCATGTGCCCGTTCGACCGCGGCAGCCCCATCACCACCAGCGGGTTGTCGATCGGCGGCTCCTTCGCAATTTCGCTGCCGCTGAGGCGGTACACCTCCTCGACAGCCAGCCGCTGCGCCAGAGCGTTGACGAGCCGTCCGCGGAGCAGCCGACTGCCGTGCTTCGTCGTGCCGGTCTTGTCCTGGCAAGCACGGCATAGCTTCTTCCACCAGCGGCCATGGGGCAGGTCGGAGTCGGACGGTACCGCCACGCTGGCGGCCGCGCAGGCATCCGTGACGACCGCCTCGTACTCAAAGCTGCCGCGGGTGGCGCGAGAGGTGAAGGCGTTGGCGAGGCGGAGCGGCACACCGCCGCCTCGGACGAGGTCGCGCACCCCCGACATCGACTTGAGTCCAATCATCCCCGCCTTTTTCTATCTCGCGGGGGAAGCTATTGTGGTTGTTGCTCTCCCTCTCTTCTTCTCGTCTTTGACGTTGACTACTCTCCTACTCGCTTCACCTCTGCGTCAACGTATAGGTTCGGTAGATCAGTTCTGTTTTGTTGCGTATGTGACGCGTTTCGTGAAGACAAGTAAGAGTGGATGAAAAGGTAAGGGGGGAAGTGTTCTATTTGCAAAGTGCGTTTGCAAAACAAAGCAAACGCTTTGCTTCAACGCAAACGGTGCTTCATCAACACCTCCGCTCTCTTTTTTTTCTTTCTCTTCTTTTCTTTGCCACTGATCCTCCTCAACCATGAACACGAGCACCACCAGACAGGTTCGCGCTGCCTCGATCGCATAGACTCGCGAGAGAGGCAACACTTGTGCTCCGACAAGCAAGGGAGAAGCAAACAAAGCACTCTTATCCCGTGCTCCACCTTGGCGCTGGCTTTGGAAGACTTACACCGCCGAGGCAATAGACAGCGCAAAGCGGCCCACTCTCGAGCTCAACGTTGCCTCTTTCCTTCTTCTTCATATCATCTGGTACCCTTGTTAAATCACTTCATGTTTATATGCTCACCAAAACCGCAGCCGAACGGAAAACGGAGAAAGCGATACAGCACATTCGTCACACTGTGGTGGTAACTTCAACACACACAGAAAACACAACAAACACTTGCAGCTCTCAACGGAGAGGAAACGTCAATCGTCACCCAAATAAAAAACGAATTGAGCACATCAAAACACAAGACAGGAGACTACTTTAGGAACAGTGAAACAAGAAAAAGGAAAGGAATGTTTATACTCACGAGAGCAATACAGAGCTCAACAACATTTGAAAAACACAAGCTTTAAAAATTCGATTATGCTTTAAGAAAAAAAAAAGCGCTTCAACAGAACGAACAGGAAGACAGAACACAGGAAGTATTTTTTTAGCTTGGTAAAGGAAAAAGGAAGAAAAGAAAAACGTGAGGGGAAGAAAGCCCTTAGTCCACTTTAGAAGCTAGTGTTAGTAAAGAGAGAAGTGCTTGCGTGCGGGTGGGCATGACAGGAGAGCATTTAGGAACCAGTCCATCGCCTATTCAGCGCTACATTGATTTTGCCGAGTACCCCAAAACCTGAAAGAATGCCGAAGGTGGTTGATTTACTTAAGTAGAGCTCGTCCTACGCGCAGGCGCACACAAGCGGAAAAAGAAAAGAGGAAAAAGAAAAGTGTGTGTCGTGAACTAGCACGCGAATTGCGGTTTCCCTTTTTGGAGGTCTGGAAACGAGTGAAACGAAAAGATGTGTAAGAATGTGTAAACCCGCGCAACTGAGGGTACACCGGAGCATTCTCACCTTTTTTGTTGTTGTTGTTGTTAAGTTTAAAGAAGGAATGAGTACCGCTGAGAGAGTGCTTTCCGTGTTGCCCTCGAGTGTGTTTGCCTTATTCTGTTTCGTCTCACACGTGGAGGGCAACCCAAAAAAAGAAAAAAAGACACCTCCTCTTTCCATTTTAAACGACCGCGCAAAGAAAAAAAAAAAAGCACATGCGTGACGCTTCTATGAATGGAAAGTGCTTCCTATTAGAGAAACAGCAGCGGTACCACTATCCTCTTGTTTTCTGCCAGTGATACTATTGTTAAACGACAGTTTCATTCTGCGTTGCTTACTTTAGGTCTCCTGTGTGTCGGTGTCCCCTGTCGACTCCGCCGTTGAAACCTCCTACGCTCGATTTGAGCACTCGCACAAAAGCTCCACTTTCCCTGCGCAAACGGACTCCGCAGAAGCTGCGGCAAACGTCCAGCCTCGAGGACAAGCCCGCATCGCGCTACCTTTTCAGCGTGCGTGCGTGCGCGTTTGTGTGAAAGGAGAGTGCGGAACTTGAAGTGTGGATGCACTTACGTAGCGAGGCACTACTGCGAGAAGCGTGCCGAGTCGGAGAAGGAGGACACCACCGTCTGCGAGTACTGGCGCTGCAGAGAGAAGATGGTGGCGAGAACGAGCGCCGAGCCCAGGACGAGCACGAGCATGGTGGGACCGCGGGTGTCGTCGTAGCGCATCGGCTCACGCATGTAGATCTTGTTGGCGCGGTCGCGGAAGATGAAGAGGGAGTACACCATGAAGACGATCGAAACCGGCAGCAGCACCAGGCCCGCCAGCTCTGCGCCGTTGCTCGTCGAGTCACCGAAGTTGAGAAGGGTGAGGGACATGAGGCCCACCATGACGGAGATGGAAAGCCACTTCAAGAACGTACGCTCATTGGCAAAGAACGTCTTGGGGTCAATCTTCTGCGGCACACAAATACGCTTGTCGTTCACGGAGCCAGTCAGGTTGCGGCCACCAGGGCCCTGCAGGCTCTCGTACTTGTCGTCGCCCTCGTCCTGGCCCTCTGCCCACGGCTTCAGCGAGCCGCCGACACAGCACAGGTAGGAAAGACCGCGGTTTGTGGCGTCCATGATTGCGAAAATAGAATTGAAAATGCGAAAGGTGCCTGATTGCGGTTTGGAGCTAGTGATGGCGTAAAAAAAAAAAAACTCACGTGCTTGGTTTGGTTGACTAAAATCGATATAAGGAGTATAGCTCAAAAAAGAGAGAGACGTTGACGGATCTCTATAAAAAGAAGAAGGTCACAAAATGTGAAATGCGATTGTAAGTATAGTTGAAGTGGCAGAAGAAAACAGGAGGAGGAAAAACGAGAGGAAGAAAAGTGTAAACGAGAAGAAAAAAAGCGGCTGCCAGCAACCGAGTTTCAGCGCGGTTTTTGTAGAAACCTAGAACTGTGTAGAGAAGAAACGCAGGACACAACTTTTTTTTATTTATTATTTAATTTGGTCCGTGTTGTCAGCTCGAAGCTGGAAGGTATTCTTCCTTCTTTGGCTATCTGTTGCAGAAGCAGGTGTTTGGAAAAACATGTACTTACCTTTTATTTTACCAGCTAATTATTTTCTTTTTCAATGAATATACAAATAGGGTAGCAGAAAAGCTGCTGAAAGAGTATGATGGATTGCTGTTTGCGGATGCCGTCTAGACGGTTCTGCGTTTCAGTAAGGGCCTCTCCTTCTTTTTTTTTTTAAGAAAAGCGGACACTTTTGTTTTTGTGCCACCCTGTTTTAAAAAAATGTGATTTCAATGTCAAAACTCCTTTTTTTTTTTTAGGAGAACTAGTTTTCCTTTTTCGAATCCGCCGACTGCGCCTCGTCACTGTCCGCGCTGGGAATGAGGACGGACTGCGTTGGGTTGTGAGCTGCAAGATAGTTAGCTGTGAAGACGCCAGTAGTGATGGCAAGGCGCCACAGCATTGTCCAAGCAAGGTACCGCTGTAGAGGCATTTGCCAGTACAAAGCGTTTTCGAAGCCATTGACGATTAGGCTAGCGACGTGCAGCGCTACTAGCACCACGGCGCCGGGAAACAACAGCGAGTAGAGTAGAAACGGAACAATTGCTCGGTCGCCTTCGCCGCCGCAGATGTCACGCAGCGGCCGCGGCAGAGAGCGAAGTCGGGAGAGCTTCATGCGTGGGCTCTGCCCAACGGCAATGGCGCGGGTAATCTGCGTCGAGTTTGCGTACGTGATGCCAGCCACAAATAAAGTGAAGGTGAGGACATTGAACGCAAGGTCGCCCTTCACAAGCACCGCAGGAGCGCTGCTCTGCTCCACGGTCATCTTTTCCATAAGATAATTCGTGATGATCATGAAAGTAGCCATTACACTAAACGCAACCGCAAAAGTCGGCCGCAAAAGAACCTCAAAAAACGAGTCCGTTTCAGGAAGCAGCCGAAACTCCATTGCTTGCGAGACAAAGTTAGCAAAGAAGGTGTGAAGAAAGAACGTAAAACTAGATGTGATCTTTCGCGAAAAAACCTAGCCCATTGCATGTCGCGATGAAGAAGCTGGTACAGATGAAGAAAAAAGTAGAAGTGAGAAAAGCAAGAGCGAAAGGAGAGCAGTGGTAAGTAATTCACAAAGCAGTTTCCTTTTAAGAGAGAAGACAACCTTGTTTGGATGCAAACACCAGAGCCCAGCTGACATCTTTTATGATAATTTTTAGTTGATTGTTCTCCTTCATTTGCGAATGTGCGTTGTGGTTTCTAACATTGAGGTGTTGATTGACATTCGTTAACATTGTTTTTTTTTTTTGCCACGTCGTTCGTTTACTGCAGTACAATAGGAATTGCATACGTTAAACGACACTTGACGAATTAAGGACAAAGGAACAAAACGATTTTACTTAATGAGATTGAGAACAATGGTAAAAAAAAAGAAAAAAAACGACAGCAACAAAAAGGAATGTACAGTCTCACTTCCAATAGCAGAAAGCTTCTTGCGGTTAACGGAAAAAAGAGAAACAGTACAATTAGACAGCTAGCTTCAATTAGTTATTTTCGTTGTTTACTGAGCGTGAGCAGTTAGGAGTAGTACGAAAGATAAAGTGGAAAAAAAAAATGCAAGTTCCTTTCTCAATTTTTTCAGCTTTGAGGAGCAAAAGCGATTTATTGTACAGGGACATAAATTGCTGCTGTTCTCGATACTCCCATTTCTCAACCTCCGATTGGTTTGAGTTTCACGTGGCCTCTTGTTTTTCGCCGCAGCTGGGACACACATACAGTCCCCCTCCTACCGGCTGCATGACTTTGGAGATGCAATTGCAGCACAACGCAGGAACGCAACTGCAGCACACTGTGTTTGCCATGATAAAATCAGCCGCGGGGTCGCAGCGCACACATGCGCAGTCGAAAGAGTATGTTGCCTTCAACTTCGCTTTTCGTTCGGCAGCCGGCAACTTCAAGTCAATGTAAGAAATGCATAGTGGCTCACCTTCGTCAATGTCTCTCGCTGCAAAGAACTCGATAACGCGCGTCTTGGCTATGTTTCGCCGCCCCATATTTGGCGCACAGCTGTGATTGAAATACGAGCTCTGCGGGTACAAAGCAACGCCTAGCTGACGGTTCACGGAGCTCCAGAGGCCAAACCCGTTGCACAAGAAGGCGGCGCAAATGGCAACGAACGTTTGGCGGCTCACGTTGCTCGGCAGTTTGTGCTCGTGTGTGCGCGACTGTTGCAAATATTTTTTGTGCTGCAGCGTCTCTTCGTAGATGTCGTAAAGCTTGGAGAAGTCGTCTACAATTTCGGGACTTGTATCACGCAGATTCGTTCCAAGACACTCTACGTGATCGTACGTCGGCACAAAAACAGTGCTGGGATGGACTCCCGTGTTGAGAAATTGGAGCGGACTGGAAACCTCCATGCCGAAGCCCACGGTTTCGAAAGAACCGCCGTCAGTGCTGTCGACAGTTCTGTTAAGACGGTCATCATTCTTTTCTGTCGCGCAGCGACTCAGTATCAAGCAGGCCATTTCAAAAGTGTCCATGTCTTCCTGTGGGACAACTCTCGCAGCTATTTTTGTGAAGATGACAGCACAGCACTCTCCGGTTTCCTCGTGATTGGCAGTGTGAGTTGTAGCACAGTTCTCACAACAGAACGCGCTACCGCACTTCGCGCATTTACTAAACGGTGTCTGTGCATCGCCACAGCAGTACACACAGCGCTGACTCTTCGTATTGCCAATTCGTTGGGCTATACTATACGCTTCTTCTCTGAAAATTACACTTCCGGCTTCTATTTTCGACCCAGCTACGACAAACCGACCTTTTCCAGGAACGAACTCGCAGTGCATGTTTGCATCCGCTATTGTGCGTGTCTTTTGCAATTTGCCTTTCTTCAGCACAGCTTGAAAACTGTGCTTTCTTGTCGTTTTTAAGTCCGTGTTTTATAGAGGGAAAATAAAATGCGCACGAAGGGGGAAAAAAAAATTGGGGAAGAGGTTTTACGCATTTTGCAGTAACAAAAAAGACGCTTGTAAATGACATCGATGACAACGCACCTCATTTTGAGAATTAACAAGCTGTTTCTGTTTTCTTCGTTGTTGCCTTTCGGCACAAAACAAGAGTTGAAAACGGACTCAGGCAATGCTTCGAACACAAGTAAGTGTTTCAGAAATAATGACATTTTAAGCAGAAAAAAAATTGGTAGTGTTTACTGACGCATACCGTTACTTTCATCTGACTTCTGTTTTTCTTACGTAAATTGGAGTACTGCCACACAAAAAGCGAGGTGGACAACAACAACAACGACAAAAAAAAAAAAACGTACCAAAAGAGAAAGATAATTCAAGTGTCAGAAAAACGCCTTCACTGCCTTTTTTGTGAGCACACGAGTATCAGCGGCGTTTCGCGAAACGTCGCCAAGCAGTGACGTTGTCGCAGTCCCATAGAGCAAAGCAAGTTGCCCTCGCTTGAAGTACCACGAAGGATTTAAGCTAGAATGGCCAGCGTGTGGTCCTGAGGACAGCGGAATGCCTTGCAAGAAGCTCTTCAAGAAAGTTGTGGAAGCCAGACTAGCCTTATCTCCTGCGCCGTCAAATTGAATGTGCGAGGCCATTGCCTTTGATTGCAAAATGCGCCGCGCCGGATCAAGCAATTCGCCCAGAGCGCCAACTCGCTCCATGTAAAAAGCCGTCGTGTCTACGAACTCAGCTAAGTTAATAACTGTGTATGGGACATTAGTTGGGCAGTATTCGAGCGCTACTGCGTTCGCCCAATGGGACGCCAATGGCCTTAAAAGCTCGATTTTCGTTAAGAGAGCTTTTTCTGCAACGTCGCTCTCAGTGGGCAATCTGAATCGGCCGTGCACAAAGCTATCTAAATTCGCTTCCACGGATCGCACAACTGCGTCTTTGCAAAATGTGAGCTCGAGCTCTCGCTGCACAGCTTGATTGCTCGATTTAACAACATACTCGACCAACGCGATGGGAAAGCCTCGGTTAAAAAGGTGCGCAAGAAGGCTGTCGTTTATTTGCTTATCGCCGATAGTTTTGAGAGCCGCTGCCAAAGCAGCCGTGGTGAACCCCGTCATGCGAACATGTTTCGCAGCCTCGGAAAGAATCTGATTTTTAAGGTGAAAATTCGACGGACTGAGAGCAGCGCACATTTTTCAGTTGAGCACTGATGTTTAACGTGCAAAAAGAAAAGGGAAAAAGCGGCTATGAAGTTCAAGACAAAGGGTATTTGTGCTTTTAATTATTTACTGGTTTTAGGTTTTAGAAATAGAGAGGAAGGAGATGAGTTGACGCGAAATGGAAAGTGCTGATGAAAACCCCGGTTCTGCGACAAACTATGTACTTTCGAAACACTTTGCAGGTTTTCCAAACCTCCATTGGAGCAAAAAAAAAATAGGAACATCGTACTCAACCATAGTTTTTTTTTTTTCTAGCACCACAAACTATCTGTGTTGCGGTAACTTTGAGTGCAAGTACAGTAAAAAGTGTCGTTGCCGACACTGCATAAAAACAACCGTGATGTTGCTTAGGAACCCTGTAGAAAAAAAACCACACAGCACTGCACAACTGAATACTTTTTAATTTCGAGTATGGAACGTGATTGCGCGACTCCAAGAAAAAAAAAAAAAGCTGCCTCGACACTAAGTGCGGAATGAAAGATCTCGCAATAACGACTGCAAACCAACCGCACTGTCGGAAGTGAACCACACCATTCTGCACACTTTTATATGAGTGGCACAATAGCAGGTTTCCGGTTCAAGCTGTTGGTGTTGTTTGTGTAGAGCGGTGTTTTCACTCAAACGATTGAGTGTGGGGGGAAGGCACTGACACCAAGAATAGTAGGAGGGGGGGGGGTGGGCATTTCTGTAATTGCTTTTTTTCAAGACTCCAAAGCGCGCTTCGCGAGCCGCTAATGGTTGCCGAATACTCAAGACTAAGTTTCAGCATCTTAGCTTTTCGTTTATTGTTCCCCTAGAATGGTGATGCTGCAGTTTTGGGGTCATTCGATTCCTTTCCTACGCAGGCTGTTGAGAGAGAAAGTGGTTGTGTGCGCATGTGATGACGCACACTTTTCCATCATCTTATGCAACTGTTGCGTGACGGTCTGTACGTACCGCGTTTGTTTCTCTTCTAGCCAGTCGTTGGATGAGAGACTCCGTAGTGGGCTTTTTAACAGTAGAAGGCACTTCACGGTATTGCATTCACTTTTCAGTGCTACTGTTGTAATCTCAGCGTGCGAACTGTCAATTTGTGGCCACAAATGGCGACGCTTGAAACTTAAGAGCTTCAGACCCAGGGACAAGTGGCCAGAACGGTAACGCGTCGGTGTACGGGACCGGCTGCGCATGATTTAAGTTTTTCTTTTCTACTCCAAGGAAGCTGGAACTCATTTTTCTTTCTCAGGTTGTTCACGGCGTTTCTGTCTCTTTGTGTCGTCGCAGACGTTGTGAACTCATCGCAAACGCGTATAAGGTCTCTTGTTGAGAGACCTGTAGATCGTTTCTGTTCTCTATTCTGAGGTGTGTGGAGTTTTAACCTACATCTTTTATTTTCCTGATTCTTTTTCTTTTTGTTGTTTTCCCTGTGCCTACGGGTTTGTGTGCATTCCGTTTGCTATTCGTGCAGTACTACTGGCGTTAGCCGAGTAGTCAATGGTGTGGCAGCAACGCTGTTTTCCTTTTTTTTTATTCTGGTTGTTTTACTCCTTCTCTTTCGTGTGCGACGGTCAGACTGGTTCAATGAGGGCGTGTGACACAGATGTAAGCGTATCGCAGGCCATCAGCTGTCAGCTCTGCTCGACATTTTTTTTTCTCTTCTGTGTCGACAAACCATGGAAATGAAAAATAGATGGGCTCTGTGCCGCAGGAGCTTTGTAATCAAATGTGCACCCACTTAGTTTCTTTGCCGTTGGAGCGGGAAAAGCACAAAGTTCCACACCGACGTTTTTTTTTTCAGAAATGGGTTTTCTTTAGTACGCCAGGCCATGATGTTCATTCCGTCTAACTGTACAACACACGTTATCATGTTGTGGCACCAATCATTCTTCCGTTTAGCTGGTTTATGGGCAACTGACTACGAAAATGGGATGCGTGCTCTCTACTGCTGCCCCATGTGACCGTGTTGTAATCCCTAACCTCTTTTCTTTTTTTTTGTCACAAATTCAAGTCTGCTGCTTTTTTAAGTAGATGCATCTTTTCGCTGTTGTTCGTTCGAAAGAAGGAACTGACTATTGTATGTCGTGTCAGGCGACGCGGCGCCTTTGGTATTGTTTTATTTTAATTGTTTTCTGAGTTGAAGCTATTTTTTTGTTAGCGGAAGCGCTGATGGCTTTTTGCGGATTATTCGTCTGACTTCAGTCAGACTTCGGCAACGGCAGCCTGTTCGTGATCAAATTTAAAAGCAACAAAAAAGGAAGAGAAGAAAGGCGTTGGTATCATAAGGTTATACCCCAGTCAACTCACTGCCGTAGGTGTTGACGTTTCTCTTCTATTCGTTCTGTCAATCAGATAGGTGCTAGCGCTATGAGTATGGTATTCTATAGTGCACCGTTTCCATTGCGTTTACGCTTTTCATCTATGTGTGTCTGAATTCTTGTTTTTCTTTTTCTTTGTGTGTATTGCGTTTTCTCATTTGCTTTCCCACTGCTATTCGCAATCTCTCACTTCTTTTCCAACTTCTTTGGGCTACGCTCGTTAATATATATCATGGTGTTTTGCACTGAACGCAATTGTAATCACACGTGCTGCTTCTACAAACTTGTCAATCACGCAATCACACAAAGAACGGCAGTGCAAAAATGTCGTCTAGAGTCATTCAGGAGCTCAAAGAGCTACCTTTGAACACGGTGGAGGATGCGCAAAACTTTTTTTCGATAGTTGAAAATGCGAAAGGTCAAGGTGTTGCGCTTTCACCAGTCAATCACTTGTTTTTTGGCCGCGTTGACACCGGACTGAAATTCGATCCTTATAACATTCGAACAGTTTACCGCGACAATCGGCCCCTAAACTACTTTATAGTTACAAAAGACTGCGTCATCTGCGTGAACAGACGCGAGGCTGACTACCAGCGGGTTGCGTCCTTGCAAGAGTGGATTCGCGAGGCAAAGTGTTTTTCTCAGATATGCAAAATAGCTTTTTTTCGGTATTATCTGCGTCACAAAACGCTGCTACGCTTATTAGGTGCTGTGCGACGGATCAAATTTGCACGAAACCGTGCGCTTTTGAGCAAGCGACTTTTGCTTTGCACTGCAACTTTCCAAAATGACCTCATGTCCTTGCGCGCCAAAGCCGCCGAGCTTCTCTGTCACGCGGAAGGCAAGACGTGCGCCAAAGTCGTCTCGTTGCAAACAACCGTCGAGGCACCTCAAGCGAAAGGGTATACGATCGACGAGTTCTCCGCTAATCAGGGAGTGTACGAAAAAAAACTGGCACGCTACATTGCCGACATTGCACAGAAAAACACTACGATCGTGGTGAGACGAAGCGAAGACGTTACAAACTCTGTCAGCAGCCTGAGAGTTGTGCTGAAGATCCCAGAGGCGACGGGAAGCGTCAACAAGGAAGTTGCGGCACGGCTTTTGCGGCGACACCAGATGGAGCAGAAACGACTTTTGGTCAACTACGAGAATTTACCGGTCCTGCTTCGACTGGCCCACCATTTGCAGCTCGAAGCTATTTTTCAGCAGGCTTGTACGACCTTTTTCGACCTTGAGCTCCTCCTTCGCAAAAAACGACAGAATACGTTATGGCATTTTCGCGTAGAGTGCCTTATTGGAGGGGACAAGCAGCTGACGCTGGCGCCGGCAAAAGACCAGTTAATTGAGGCGGCGAATGTCGTGCTCAGTAATTCGACGAACTCACTTGCACATACTCCTTCCTGCTTGACGTCGGAGAGGCTGAGCGGCCTTTCTTCCGCAATGAACGCCGTTGCTTTGCGGCAAGCACTCTCAGGCGACGCTTTGATCGACATGTACAAGAAAAAGATACTTCAACGAATCGGAGCAGACTACGACGAGGCGAAAAAC
The DNA here is from genome assembly GCA_000482105.1 of Crithidia acanthocephali. Classification (NCBI taxonomy): domain Eukaryota; phylum Euglenozoa; class Kinetoplastea; order Trypanosomatida; family Trypanosomatidae; genus Crithidia; species Crithidia acanthocephali. Next base: position 28,432 of record AUXI01000033.1, on the reverse strand, counting down.
AAACTCACTTCCTACGAGTGCCTAGTTACGGTGTCAACCTTTCTCAACGACTGGCGCGAGGTCTCGTATCGCTGGGAGCACATCGTGTCGTCTGGCGAGCCGGCTTTTGAGCGTCTCACCGAGCAGGAAATTCGCAGCTACGCCACCAGAACGTTCAAGTCGCAAGCGGAGCTCGAAAAGCTCTCGACGCGGTCGTTCGGCTCTATTACAGTCGGGTGCAGCGATGTTTTGCAGAAGCTTAGCGCAGAGCTAAAGGTGGTACTGGGGACGATCGACGAATCGGTGGATCAGCTGATCAAGTCACACTATAGCGCGCTGAAAGCTGAATGCGCCGTCTGGACGAACAAATTGCGTATTCCCCACCTTAAAGTCGAGCCATTTATCAAGTGGTATCTCAATTTGCAGGAATCTGGCGCCGTTTTCGAGACTTTTGCGAATCACGTAGCTGACTTGAAAAACTTCTACCACCTGCACGCCGAACTACGGGAAAAACAAAATCTGAGCCACTTAGCCGACGCACCGGATTTAGTTGCTGAATTACGTGATCCTTTCCAAGACGCCATGAAGGCTGCGAACGATTACCACGCGGCAAACTTTGGAAGAGTGAAGGACCTGCTGCGCAGCGAATACAATCAGACGATCGACGCCCTTCATCGTACGGAGCGCCGTCTCGCGAATACCTACGCTGACGAAAGCGCGAACGAGGTGGACTCGTCTGCGCTGGAAAAGCTCGAGAACATACGCCACAGTCTCTCAGAAACGCGCCGCGAGGCTAAGCAGCTAGACTCGTTCGCGCAAATTCTGGGTATGGAGCCTTTCAACTGGTCAGAAATTGCAGTTGCCGAAGACGAACTGAAGAACTATGTCGAGCTGTGGAGTATTGACCGAGAAGCTGCACAGTTACGGAAGCAACTGGACACGAAGGCCGTGGAGGAGCTTGACGGGCAGGAGTTGGAAAACAACGTTGTCTCGCTGTTTCAGCGCGCGTTTAAGGCGCAGCGAAGCACCCCTGGCAGCGCGGCAGACCACCTCATGGAGGCACTTGCTGTCGAAAAGGCGAAGCTACCCATTTACGTAGAGCTGTGCAATCCGGCGCTGAAAGAGCACCACTGGACAGAGCTATTTAAAGCTGCTTCTATACCGCCAGTGCCGCCATCGCGACGCACGCTTCGTGCGCTAGAGCGAACGGGGCTGATGAACGAAGAGAACGCCGCCACGCTGTGCGAGGTGGTTTCGAACGCAGTGGGCGTCTATGAGCTGGAGCGGCATCTGCGCAAGCTCGAGGAGTACTGGGCAGACCACGTCTTCACCGTAGTGCCGTACGCAGGACGCTCCAACGCCTTCGTTGTTGATGCGATCGATGAGACGATCGAAAGCCTCGAAGAGCAGCAGATTACGGTGCAGACGTGCCTCAGTTCCAAACACGTCGCGCCGGTGCAGTCGCAGCTGGCAGACTGGGATGCGAAGCTGAACCTCATTCACTCCGTTCTGGACGAGTGGGTTGGCGTGCAGAAGACGTGGATGTACCTCGAGTTCATTTTCACAAGCGACGACATTAAGCGCCAGCTGCCTGACGAGTCGCTGCTCTTCACTTCCGCCGACCGCTTTTTCAGCTCTCTCATGCGGCGGTGCGCGGAAGATCCACACATGGCGCCGCTGTGCCTGGACGGGGACGGTGATACGCTGAAAAAGCTGAAGAAGTGCACGTACCAGCTGGAGTGTATTCAGAAAAAGATCGACGAGTACCTCGAAACGAAGCGGGTGGCTTTTCCTCGCTTCTACTTCCTTTCGAACGACGAGCTACTCTCCATCCTCTCCGACTCGCGCAACCCACTTGCCGTCCAGCCGCACCTGCAGAAGTGCTTCGACAACATCAAGTCGCTCGTCTTCGCGGACACGAAAACCATCGTCGCCATGCGAAGCGCGGAGGGCGAAGAAGTTGCGTTTACTCACTCGGTGAGGGTCATGGGCAACGTGGAGAGCTGGCTGAACGACGTCGAGCGGGCGATGCGGACAACGCTGGCCGACCGCCTTGCTCTCTGTCTCCGTGCGTACTCGACGGAGAAGCGAACGGCGTGGTTTTTCGAGCACCCCGCGCAGTGTGTGACCACGGTGGACCAGATCGTGTGGACAGGCGACGTCGAGGGCGTCATCGAGGAGACCGGCAGAAATGGTGGTTCTTCTGCGTGGGTAAAGTACCAGTCGCGGTTTGGCGCGCAGCTGCTGGAGACGGTAGAGCTGGTAAAGCTGCCCCTCACCGCGCTGCAGCGCACCGTCATCTGCAACTTGATAGTAGTGGACGTCCACTGCCGCGACGTCTGCGCTGAATTGGCTGGTGGGCCGAGTGCGGAGGCGACGTCGTCAACGGCACCGCCGCCGGAGGCGTGCAGTTCGCTGCTCGACTTTGGATGGCAGAAGCAGCTGCGCTTCTACTACGGTGTTCCCACTGGCGCGGACGCCGCCACCGGCGGTACTGGCGGCAACGACAAGGCGGATTGCTACGTTCGCCACGGCGCTGCGGCGCTGGCGTACGGCTACGAGTACCTGGGCAACCAGGCGCGGCTGGTCATCACCCCGCTCACCGAGCGTGCCTTCCTCACCTGCACGGCGGCGCTGCACATGCAGAAAGGCGCCGCCCCGCAGGGCCCGGCCGGGACGGGCAAGACGGAGTCGGTGAAGGATCTTGGCAAGGCACTCGCGCGCACGGTCGTCGTCTTCAACTGCTCCGACGGACTTGACTACCGCATGATGAGCCAGATGTTCGCCGGACTGGCGCAGGCTGGCGCGTGGGCCTGCTTTGACGAGTTCAACCGCATCGAGTTGGAAGTGCTCTCCGTCGTGGCGCAGCAGATGCTGGACATCACAACCGCCATCGCGCAGAAGCAGTCGTTGATCAACTTCGAGGGCCACCGCATCAAGCTTCACCCGAACTTCGGCGTCTTCATCACGATGAACCCCGGCTACGCCGGCCGCACGGAGCTGCCGGACAACCTCAAGGCGCTCTTCCGGCCCGTGTGCATGATGATCCCCAACTACGCCCTCATCGCAGAGATCATGTTTTACGCCGAGGGCTACGGCAAGGCGCAGGCGCTGGCAGCGAAAATGATCCGACTGTACTCGCTCGCGTCCCAGCAGCTGTCGAGGCAGGACCACTACGATTTCGGCATGCGCGCCGTCAAGTCGATTCTGGTGCTCGCCGGGCGTCTGAAGCGGGCCGACCCTGACACCGAGGAGGAGCTGCTGCTGGTGCGTGCCATTCGTGAGGCGAACCTGCCGAAGTTCCTCCTCGACGATCGCCACCTTTTTCTGGCGCTTCTGCACGACTTCTTCCCTGGCTTCACGGAGGTGGCGGCAGCGCCGGTCAGCGCCGTCCTCCGCGACGAGGCGGAGCGGGTACTGGCGACGCAGCCGGTGCAGTCCAACGCTTGCGCCACCACCACCGCGCTGCAGCTGCAGCCGACCGAGGGGCTGCTCTTCAAGATCCAGCAGCTCTTCGACACCCTCCTCACACGGCACGGGCTGATGCTCGTGGGGCACACCATGACGGGCAAGACGACGGTGCGCAACACGCTCGCCACCGTGCTGGGGCGGCTCGGCACGCTGCTGGACCGACCGATCGACCGAAACACGAGTGCTGGTGGCAGCCACAGTGCCAGCAGCCACCGCACGGGCAGCGCCGGTAGTACGGGCAAGCGCAGCTCGCTGCAGTCAGCCGGCAGCGGTGCAGGCACGGCTGCGGCCGCGGCTGCCATGCTGCGCCGCCTCGACACACGCAGTCAGTCCTACTTCACCACGACCCGGTCCATCGAGTGCAACCCCAAGGCGATCTCCATGACGGAGCTCTACGGCGACGTCAACTCGCTCACACGCGAGTGGCAGGACGGCGTCTTCTCGTCCATCGTGCGCGAGCTCGTGAAGGCGGCCGCGGTGGAGCAGGACGTGCGTGCGGCAGTGCGACACTGGATCGTCTTCGACGGCCCCGTCGACGCCGTCTGGATCGAGAACCTCAACACCGTTCTCGACGACAGCAAGATGCTGTGCCTCGTGAACGGCGAGCGCATCCGCATTCCGGACACCATCTCGCTTCTCTTCGAGGTGCAGGACCTGCGAGTGGCCTCACCTGCCACGGTGTCGCGCTGCGGCATGGTGTACGTCGATGAGGAGTGCGTCGAAGACGGCTGGACGCCGGTGCTGCGCAGCCTCTCGCAGGCCGCTGCTGCCGAGCTCGGGAGTCGCTGGCGCCATGAGCGCTTCATGCAGCTCTGCCAGGCCGTGGTGCTCCCCCTCTTCAAGGTGCTACGCGAGGCGTGCAAGGAGTACATCCACACGAGCAACGTGCAGCTGGCGCTGAATCTCTTCTACCTGCTGAAGGCCGGTGTGCAGCAGCTGTGTGGGCTGATCGAGGAGGACAGGCAGGAGCAGCAGCAGCAGCAGCACGATGACGCGACGGCGTCGTCGGTGCGGAAGGCGCGCGGGTCGCTCGGCGCAGTGGCCAAGAGGTCGAGCGGCGGTGACGTAGACACCACCTCGGCGGCTGCCGCGGCACGGCGCTACTCGCGTCGTCGCAGCTCCCTCGCAGCGCGCACGTCGGTGCTGCTGCTTGGCGACACCCTTTTCGATGCCCTCTTCGTGCAGAGCTGCGCGTTGGGCCTGGGCGGCAATCTGACCGAGGCGACGCGGCTTCCGTTTGCGGCTGCCATGCTGCCCTTGGTGCGGCAACACAACCTCTACTTCCCCGCCAGCGCGGAGGCGGACCGCTGCGGCGTCTTCGACTACGCCGTCGACTTCGAGGCTGGCGACTGGCGGCGCTGGCGGGAGATGGTGCCGACCTTCCAGTACAACGCCAGCGCTTCCTACTTCGACCTGCTCGTGCCGACGGAGCAGACGGTCGTGCTGCAGTACCTGCTGCGAAGCGCGACAACGACGCAGCACCACCTCCTGTTGAACGGGCTGACCGGCACCGGCAAGTCGTCCACGGTGAACAGTTACCTGCAGCAGGTGTTGCACACTGAGGACGCGGCGAGCGTGACGGCGGCGCTTCGCTTCACCCTGTCCGCCCAGACCTCCGCCCACGCGCTGCAGGACACGATCGAGATGAAGCTATCGCGGCGCAAGGGCGATCGCGAGTTCGGTGCGCCGCCAGGCAAGCAGCTGATGGTCGCCGTGATTGACGACTGCAATGTGCCGCAGCTGGAGGAGTACGGCGCCGCGCCACCGATCGAGCTGCTGCGGCAGATGGTCACGCAGGGCGGCTTCTACGACCGCAAGAAGCTCTTCTTCAAAGAGGTGGTGCAGACCATGCTGATCGCGTGCTGCGGTGAGCCGGGCGGCGGCAAGAACGAGATGACGCCGCGGTTTACGTCGAAGCTGCTGTGCTTCTGCGCGCCGCAGCTGACGCCGCCCGCGATGCAGTCCATCTTCTTCGCCATCCTGTCCGGCTTCCTGCAGACACGCGGGTTTGCCGCGGAGGTGTGTGCGGTGGCAGACGCCGTGGTGGACAGCACGTTGGAGGCGTACGGCCGCATCGCGGTGGAGTGCCTACCCACCCCGGACAAGACACACTGCACCTTCAACCTGCGCGATGTGAGCAAGGTGTTCCAGGGCATCCTGCAGATCAAGCCGGCCCATTGCACCACGCCGACGGCGCTGATGCAGCTGTGGAGCCACGAGGCCTCGCGAGTGTTTCACGACCGCCTCGTCGACGACGCAGACCGCCGGTGGTGGTGGCAGTGCTGCGCGGAGGTCATCACAAAGCACTTCAGCGGCAGCCTGAGCGCGGCGCCGGCGGGCGGTGAGGCTGGCGCAACTCCTACCGTGGCCGAGCTGTCTCGTCAGCTGCCGTCTGTTCTGTATGGCTCCTGGGCCAACACTGCCAAGCGCGACTACCAGCGCATCAGTGAGGAGGCCACCGACCTGCAGGCCGCCGCGCAGCAGCACCTGGCGGAGTACAACCTGCAGAGCACCACACCGATGCAGCTCGTCTTCTTCGACCAAGCAGTGCAGCACCTGTCTCGCATCTGCCGCATTGTCAGCCAGCCCCGCGGCCACGCTCTGCTTGTCGGCGTCGGTGGCAGCGGCCGCGCCTCGCTCTGCCGGCTTGCCGCCTTCATCATGAACATGGACGTGCAGACGGTACACATCGCCCGCAACTACGGCATCGCCGACTTCCGCGACGAGGTGCGCAAGGCGCTGCTGGACTGCGGCGCACGGGGCAAGGAGGTTGTCTTCCTCGTCTCTGACCCGCAAATCGTGTGCGGGGAGATGCTGGAGGACATCAACAACTTGCTGAACGCGGGCGAGGTGCCGGGGGTGATGGGGCTTGAGGAGATGGAGGTGATCGTGCGCAGCTGCCGCGAGGCCTGTGTCGCCGCCGGCCGCCCCGACTCGCGGTCGAGCGTGTACGGCTACTTCGTCGCGCAGTGCTGCGAGCGCTTCCACCTCTGCCTCTGCATGTCGCCCATGAGCGGCGTCTTCCGCGACCGGCTGCGCATGTTCCCGGCGCTGGTGAACTGCACGACGATTGACTGGTTCTCCGAGTGGCCGCAGGCTGCCCTGCTCGCCGTCGCGCAGGCGACGCTGAAGGACAGCGCGAACGCCGCCCACCCCCCGTCGACGGCGCAGCTAGACACGCTCATGGTGTACCTGCAGGCTTCGGTCAAGTCTGCAGCGGAGCGGCTCTACCGCCAGCACCACCGCCTCACCCACGTCACCCCCACGAGCTACCTCGCCGTACTGGCCCTCTTCAACGCGACGGCGCGGCAGCTGCGGCAGGACCTGCAGACGAACGCCCACCGCTACCACAACGGCCTGGAAAAGCTGGACAACGCCAACAAGACCATTGGGCAGCTGCAGCAGCAAATCCGCGAGATGCAGCCAGGGCTGACGGCGGCGGCGGCGCAGGTGGCGGCGCAGAAGACGAGCCTCGCCGCGGAGCAGGCCGACGCCGATGTGTTGAAGGAGGCACAGTCGAAGGAGGAAGCCGCCGCGCAGGCGCTCATGCAGGAGGCGGAGTCGATCCGGCGGGAGTGCGAGGAGGGCCTGCAAAAGGCGCTGCCGGCGCTCGAGGCGGCTGAACAGGCGCTGCAGACCCTCAGTGCGAAGGACATTCAGGAGATCAAGACCTTCACGACACCGCCTGGCAACGTGGAGAAGACGATGAACGCGGTGCTGGTGCTGCTGGGCGAGAAGGAAGGGTGGGCGAGCGCGAAGGTGTGCCTGGGCAAGATGGACTTCATCTCCCGTCTCACGGACTACCCACGCGACTCCATCACCCCGGGCTGCATCCGCAAGCTCGCCATCTTCGTCGAGGACCCCGACTTCGTGCCGGACGTTATCGAGAAGACGTCACTGCCGTGCCGGTCCATGTGCATGTGGGTGCACGCCATGCACAAGTACTACTTTGTGGCGAAGGAGATCGCGCCAAAGCGGGCACGGCTGGCGGAGGCAGAGGCGAAGGTGGCGGTCGCCCGCACGGAGCTGACGGCGAAGCAGGCCGCCCTCCAGAAGGTGCTCGACCGCATCGCCCAGCTGCAGGAAGCCGCCGCCGCAGCCCAGGCGAAGGCGGACCACTTCCAGCGCGAGATTGAGACAGCACAGGGCCGGCTGACGCGAGCCGATCAGCTCATTAGCGGCCTCGCCTCGGAGCGCGGGCGGTGGGAGGCGGCGCTGGCGAAGTTGGAGATGCAGCTCGGCTGCGTCGAGGGCACCGCCGCGCTGGCGGCCGGCTGCATCGGCTACCTTGGCCCATTTCCGCTGGACTACCGTGAGGCGCTGCTGTCGCAGTGGCGCACCCGCTGCGCGGCGCTCGGCATCGCCGTCGACGCCACCTACGCCATGGCGACGATGGAGGCGGACGCGGTGGTGCAGCAGTGGTCGCTGCACTCCCTCCCCCGTGACACCTACTCGATCCAGAACGCCACAATTCTGCACCGCAGCACCCAGTGCTGCTACATGATCGACCCGCAAGGGCAGGCGAACGCCTTTGTGCGCAAGCTCGTGCGGAGCCGCGGCCACGGCGCCGCGGGGCTGCTGCAGCTGAAACTGAACAGCCCGAACTTCATGCGGCAGATGGAGAACGCGGTGCAGAAAGGGCAGGCGGTGCTGCTCGAGGACGTCGGCGAGACGCTCGACGCCGCGCTGGACCCGATCCTGCTGCGGCAGGTGCGCCGGGTGGCCGGCCGCAGCGTCGTCACGCTTGGCGACCGCGAAGTCACCTTCGACGACCGCTTCCGCCTGTACATCACGACGAAGCTGGCCAACCCGGTGCTGACGCCCGAGCTGCAGGTGAAGCTGACGGTGATCGACTTCACCGTCACGCGCGAGGGCTTGGAGGAGCAGCTGCTGGCGGACATCGTCGGGTGCGAGCGGGCGGCGCTGCAGCAGCGCGGTGACCGCTGCGTTGTCTCCATCGCGGCCCACCGGGAGGAAATTGCGGCGCTGGAGGCGCAGGTGCTGCAGCAGCTGAGCGACGCCGCCGGCGACGTGCTGGACAACGTCGACCTCATCCACGCCCTGCAGACCTCCAAGGCAACGTCGGAGAAGATCGCCGTCGAGCTCGCCGCGGTCGAGGAGACAAATAAGACGATCAACGCCACGCGAGAGCTGTACCGCCCGTTGGCGGTGCGCGGGTCGCTGCTGTACGGCGCCATCGCGCAGATGGCGAAGGTGGACCCGATGTACGAGTACTCGCTGCCCTTCTTCAAGAGCCTGGTCGTGTCCGTCATGACTGCCACGCGAAACACAGAGCTCAGCCAAGGCAGCAGCGGGGAGTCCAGGGGGAGAGGCGGCAGTACGGCGCCGTCCGGGACCTTCGAGAGGGAGAGCAGTGAGGTGGCTGCGTCCGCTGCGGTGGTCTCGCACGCTAGTCATCGCACCAGTGTGCTCTTTGACGTGGAGAAGAGTGCGGCAAGCTTTTTCAGCAGTGACCACGCACTGGGGGGAGCAGCCAACGACCGTGACGCAGCGGCCGTGTCGGACGCGGCCGTGCGGGATCGCGTCGCGATGCTGGTGGAGGAGGCGACGTGGACGAGTTACCGCGTGCTGTGCCGCGGGCTCTTCGGCGCACACAAGCTCCTCTTCAGCTTTGTCCTCGCCACAACGCTGCTCAAGAGCAGCGGGGCGGTGCTGGCGACGGAGTGGAATTTCTTCCTGCGCGGCAGCAGCGGAGGCTCTGCGCAGGCCTCTGCCTTCCGTAGCGCGAGCCAACGACCGGCGTACCTCTCCACCGCGACGTGGGCCGACTTTGGCGCGCTCTGCAGCCTGGACGCGTTCTCTGACGTCTGCCACAGCTTCCTCGACGCGTTGTCTTCTGCGTCCGATGCTACGCGCACGGATACGGATGGTGGAGGGCCGCTGCCCTGGCACGCGTGGTTCACGTCGACCTGGGGGGCCGAGGTGCTCGCCCGCATGCCGGCCCCGCTCGCCCGGCTCTCCCTGTGGCATCGCGTGCTGGTCATCAAGACACTGCGACCGAACAAGCTGCAGTACGTGGCGGCCGAGCTCGTGGCCGAGACGTTGGGTCGCCGCTATACCGAGGCACCACCCTTCAGCCTGTCCGAAGCCTTCGCCGACAGCACAAAGATGACGCCGATCATCTTCGTCCTCTCCCCCGGCGTGGACCCGACGGCCCTGTTCCTCGACTTTGCCGAGACGCACGGCTTCGGTGCCCGCAAGTACATGCTCTCCCTCGGCCAGGACCAGGGCGGGCGAGCGGCCAAGATGATCCGCGACGGCCAGCGCGAGGGGGCGTGGGTCTACCTGCAGAACTGCCACGTCTACGCCTCGTGGATGCCGCAGCTGCAGGCGCTGGTCGAGGCGATGAACCCGAGCGAGATGCACGACGACTTCCGGTTGTGGCTGACGAGCAGCCCGTCACCGAGCTTTCCGGCAGTGGTGCTGCAGGCCGGGCTGAAGCTCACACAGGAGCCGCCGATGGGGCTGCGGGGGAAGGTGCTGGGCATCCTCCAAAGCAACGTGGTGGCGGATGTGTGGACGGCGGCGGCAAACGAGCATGCGATGGACTCCGCGGCGCCATCACCGCACGCCGGCGACGCGGCGGCAGCAGCAGCAGCCACCGCTGCAGAGAGCCCTCCCACGGCTCCGCACGCGGCGACACCGCCCGCGGTCTTCCAGCGGCTGCTGTGGACCCTCGCCTTCTTCCACGGGACGGTGATGGAGCGGCGTCGCTTCAGTCCACTCGGGTGGAACATCGCCTATGACTGGGGCTCTGCGGACTTCGCGGCCGGGGTGGCCACCATTCGAACAGCGCTCGCACGCTGCGGCACGGACCACTCCCCAAGCACCACTATGACGGCAAAGACGAGCAGCGCGAGTAGTGGCACCGGCAGTGGCCAGGTGGGCTTTCCAACAGAGGAGCTGTGCTACATGCTCGGCGTCATCGACTACGGCGGCCGGGTCACGGATGAGTGGGACACGCGGTGCCTGCAGGTGCTGACGCGGCGCTACGTTGCCCATACGACATCCGCAACCGCATCGGCACCATCACCAGCAGCAGCAGCCACAGCAGCAGTGCTGTTGACGGACCCGCTTGCACCACCGGCATTTCCAGCCGACGGTGTAACCTACGCGGAGCTGCTCGAGCTGGCGGAGAACGCCTTTGCCGACCGCGCAGGCTCTCAGGGTGAAGTGGAGAGCCCGGAGCGTTTTGGTTTGCACCGCAACGCCACCCTCGCCGTGGAGCAGCAGCTGTCGTCGAACCTCGTCGACGCCATCGTCGCGATGAACGCTGGCGGTGCCGTCGCCACGGCCCACCCGTCGTCGTCGTCGTCGCCACACGGCACCACCGGCGCAGAGGACGGGACGGCGGGTGAAGAGGAACAGCAAGTACAGCAAGAGCAAGAGGAGAATCCCGTGGCGGCGGTGGCCCGGACGCTGCTGGAGCAACTGCCAGCGCTGCTGCCTCACTGCGACCCTGTCGCGAGCTCGTCGTCCGCTGCCGCCGACGCAGCCAACACGCTGGCCGACCCCGCACCGCTGCGCACGCTGCTGGCTCACGAGACGGATCTCTACAACCGCCTCCTCGGCACGGCGCGCAGCACACTGGTGGAGCTGCTGCGCGCGTTGAAGGGCGAAGTAGTCGTCACGGCCCGCCTGGAGCGGTTCATGCAGCGCCTTGCCTTCAACCAAGTCCCTGAGCTGTGGTCGCAGGTGGGCTACCTCTCACTAAAGCCGCTCGCCTCCTTCATGGAGGATTTGCGCCGTCGCGTGCACTTTGTGCGGCGGTGGGCCGAGTCGGGTTTGCCGCCGAGCTTCTGGCTGTCCGGCATCTTCTTTCCGCAGGGCTTCGTGACGGCGCTGCTGCAGGCCCGCAGTCGTGCGCTGCGCGTGTCGATCGACTCGTTGCAGCTGCGCTTCCGCGCGCTGGCGCCTGCGGAGGGGTCGCGCGTGATGGCGGCCGTGTGTGCGCATGCGGCGGGAGAGACGAGCGCGGCAGTGCCGCCTGCGGTTGTGGGCTCGTACGTGCACGGCCTCTACCTTGAAGGCTGCGGCTGGGACCACCAGCGCGGTGGCTTTGTCGAGGCCGCCCCCGGTGCCTTGACGACGGAGCTGCCGGTCCTCCACTTCGAAGCCATCACCGTGGACGAGGCAGCGATGGAGCTCGGCAACGCGACGGCTCCCGCTTCCGCGGCGACTGTGTATGCGTGTCCGCTGTACAAGGTACGCACGCGTGCCGGCACACTCTCGACGACAGGTGTGTCGACCAACTACGTGACCTGTCTCAGCTTGCCCTCGCTCGATGGTGTGTCCGGTGATCACTGGACGCTGCGTGGGGTTGCGGCATTGTGCGCATTAGACGATTGACATTGTAGCATTTCTTCCCTCTCCTTTTTTCCCTTTTTTTTTTGCAGGCTTTTGTTTCGTGTTGGCCAGGATTAGAGTTTTTTTTTTTTCTTCTTTGTTGCCTTTGCTTGGTTGCATGGGACGGTGTGACACTTTCACCTTTTGAAAACGTTGTTCTCCTTTTTTTCTCTTTTTCATTGCTTCTTTTTACTTTTTCCCATTTTCACTCCATAGCTTGTGACGTTCTCCTTATCATCCATATATAGTTAAGTATACACAAACACTTTTAGACCATTGGACCCGTTAGGGTTGCCGCTTCAATTCTTCGCTTCACCTTTTCAACTCCTCTGCACGTTTCTGCAAGCCGCGATCATATGTACATAGGTTAAGCCTCTGTCTTTGCGACTGATGTAAGAAAAACAAAAACAAAAGCGAAAACAGAAGAAAGAAAAAGAAAACAAACCGAGATGTTTCCTGGTGCGTCTGCGTGGAGCGTTTGTGCCGCTCGAGTGAAAAAACCAACACGCTCCAGCTTACAATGTGTTGCTGTTTTTTTCTTTCGCCTTGGACCTTGACGAAGACACAAATGTCGAGTTGAATGCGGAAACTTGCATCGTTCGCTCTCCGTCATTGTGGTGGTGAGAACAATAAGGAAGCCGCGCGGTTTTCTTTTTGGCGTTGTTTTGTCTGCACCGACAGCTCGTGCGCTGCGCTGCCGTCACACAGCCAATTGATTTATTTAAACTGGTGGGGCCCTGCTGCTGCTGCTACTCCAACAATGCCGATATGTCGCCTCTTCTCCTGTCTCCATTTTTGCATTCTCTTTTCTTGCCTCTCTTTTGATTTTTTATCCTCTTTTTTTTCTAACACTGCGCACCCACGTGGTGCAGATTTTTCCTGCCTTTGAAGCACGCTCTACGTATCGACGTTTCTTCAACTCTCTCTCTCTCTTTCTGTCTCTGTCTCTGCTTTTGCGCTTTGCCTTTGACAGTAAAAAAAGAAAAAAAGAGGGATCGCCATCAACAAGCACACCACCACAACGACCATTGGTGCGCACGCACGCATCCGTACAATTCAGGACTGCACTCATCGTCATCTCTTTAGTATTCCTCTTTGGAGGCCGTTTTTTTTTTACTTTCTTTCCATTTTTGCTTCACCTGTTGAGCTCAGTTCAGATAGGCAACGCAGAGCAACCTTCCTTTTTTTTTTAGTGTTTTTGACGTAGCCGAGCTCTTCTTCCGGCACACTAGCGTTATCAAGGTTGCATCGTGTGCATTTTGGTGCTTAGAGCTGAGCTGCTACCCGCGGCGAAGACAATCTTGGCTAAGACCAGAAAGAAAGGGAGGTGCTGTCGCACAAGACGTTATCTCTTTTTTTATTTTCTATTTGATTTTTTCGTGAAAGCCTCACCGGCAACTTGTGCATCACCGCTTCTTTCATAGACTTTCCCCATCCATACCAAACACTACAGAACGCATCTTTTGCTGTCTTTTCGACCTTGGTTACTTTTATTCTTACCAACAACAACAACAAACAAGAAAAGAGACGGCGAAAGGTACTGACGTCCGCAAGAGCTTCCCTCAACACGCAATGAGTTCCTACCAACCAGCCACCGCCGTTTCTGCGGCTTCGTCCATGGGCAACTACGGCAACGCACGCCGCGGTGCACGCAACACGGCAGCACCCGCAGCAGCAGCGGCAGCGGCGAACACCAGCGTACTGGCGATGGCCACGCCCACCACGTCCAACACTTCCACCGCCGCTGGCGCTCCGCTGGGCAGCTCCACCATGTCCGACTCCCTCAACAAAGGAGCTGTGGCCGTAGCGGGCACGAACAACACGAACAGCAGCAATGCCCTCGCGTCTCCGCGGACGCCGGCGGATGGCAAGAGTGCCGGCACGACGGACTCCGTGATCGAGGAGCTCAAGGCGCTGGCGAAGTCGATGCTGGAGGCGACGAATGCGGCGCGGCGGCGGACGAGCTCGATTGAGCACCGCAACTCCTACGAGGCGCTCATGCACGCCATCGAGAACCGCGTCAACGGGGACGGCAGCACCGCGGCACTGGCTGCTGGTGTGGACGGCACTGCTGCGGCCACAAAGCAGCAGCAGCAGCAGCAGCAGCAGCATGTGGATCCGAACATGAACGACATGTCCGAGTCGGAGCTTCTCTCCGCCCACCTCATCGAGCAGCTGACGGATATCCCCGTGGAGCTGTCACCTGCGAGCCGGGTGCGGCAGCTGCAGCAGCTGGAGCAGCTCCAACAGCAGCAGCAGCAGCAGCAGAGCAAAGCAGCGAAGGGACGCAACAACACCGCCGCCGCTGCTGCACGGCAGGACGCCACGGAAGCGGCGCCAATACCCGCTGCCGCAACAGTGCCTGTGGCGCAGGCAAGAACGGTGGCGCAACGTGCACCGGCCGCTGCGGCTACTCGGGAGACCATCTCCGAAGATGCCGTGGAGGACGATGCGGCGGCGGCCGTGGCGCAGCCGCCGTACACGAAGCCGAAGGATGCCGTGGCGCGTCGGCAGGCCGCGCAGAGCCTCGCGCCGGCCGCTGCTGACGCCGACGACGACGATGACGAAGACGATGACGGCACTGCCTACGACGGCGTGAAGGCGCAGGTGCTCTTCAAGCCGGTGAACCGCACCGCCTACCACGAGGTGCTCGCCTCGACGTGGAAGCCGGAGGGGCTGACGCGGCGCGTGCCGGTAGCAGCAGCGATCGAGGAGGAGAAGAACGGTGCGGCGGAGCGCGGGTCTGGCAGCAGCGGCGGCAGCAGCAGCAGCAGAAGCAACAGCAACAGCGACGACGAGGGGGCGGAGGGAGACGAGGAGGATGACAAGAAAAACCGCGACGTCGAGGAGGACGGCGATGATGACGAGGCCATCGCGACGCTCACCACGCGCAACAAGGCACGCAAAGCATCGGCAGCGCAGCCGACACGGTCGATGAAGGTGTACCGCGTGCCGGCTTTCCCCTACGGCGGTGGCGTGACGGAGCAGCAGGCACGGCTGCTGCAGCGGCAGTTCGACGCCTGCATCCAAAACGGCGAACACCTCCAGTCGAACGCGGCCGGGCCGCGGCTGATCACGAAGGCAGACTTCGACGCGTACAGCTACGGCGAGGTGGACGTACGGACGGCGCAGCTCGACGTGAAGTCCTTCAAGCCGACCTCGCCGTACGAGTTCGTGGTCGAGGTGGAGCGGGAGGTGCGCTTCGATGCCGTGAAAGCGCGCGAGGAGCGCCGGCGCCGTTTTAAGCGTCTCGTGCACGAAAACCGTGCCCCCGCCACGATGGGCACATTCGACCTTCGCGTCATCATGGATCCCTTCAAGACGGGCTTCGAGGAGGAGAAGAACTTCCCGATTATTCCGGGCACGGTGATCGCAGGCCGCTACGAGATCATTCAGATGCTCGGCAAGGCGACGTTCAGCCGCGCGGTGCGGTGCTACGACCTGCACGACCCGATCTACGACGACGAGGCGGGCGAGGATGGAGAGGAAGAAGAGGTGGAGGAAGACCTGGACGACGACGACGACAAGGCGAACGCGGACGGCGACGAGGACGATATCGGCGCCTCCGCCTCTCCTGCGGAAAACGGAACTTCCGGCAAGGACAGCAACAGCAAGAACAATGGGAGCGGCGGCAAGGCTGGCGGCACCGACGCAGTGAAGCAGCAAAAGCGTGACAAGAGCGCCGCCAGGAAGCGCAAGCTCGTTGGCTACGGTCAGGTCTGCCTCAAGATTATCAACAACACGAAAGACTTCTTCGACCAGTCGTTGGACGAGATTCGGCTGTTGACGCTGCTGAACCGGCAGCGCGACCCGGACGAGGCGCACATTGTCCGTCTTATCGATGCCTTCTACTACAAGGAGCACGTCATGCTTGTCACGGAGCTGCTGCGCGACACCCTCTACGACTACGGCAAGTACAACCGTGAGGAGGAGGAGGAGTTCTACTTCACCGTGCCGCGGCTGCGCCGTCTCACACGTCAGATCGTGGAGGCCCTCACCTACGTGCACTCGCTGAACCTGATCCACACCGACCTCAAGCCCGAAAACATCATGTTCGTCTCGTACAGTCGCTGCGTCGTGAAGGTGATCGACTTTGGTAGCAGCTGCTTCCTCAGCGACCACCTGAGCTCGTACATCCAGAGCCGCAGCTACCGCGCGCCAGAGGTGGTGTTAGGCTGCGACTACGACGGCCGCATTGACGTCTGGTCGCTTGGCGCGATCTTGGTGGAGATGGTCACGGGTGACGTGCTCTTCACCTCCGACACGGTACCGGAGATGCTGGCGCGCATCGTGTACGTCTGCGGCACCCCGTTTCCGCGTCACATGCTGTGGGAGGGCCGGCACACAAGCGACTACATCAACAAGTTCGGCTGCATCTACGAGTACGGCGGCACCGGTGATGATCAGCGCAACACCAGTAAAGGGGAGGAGGACGGCGAGGAGCCGTACTGCCTCTACACCCCGGTGCCGACGATGGCGCCGCACACATGCAACGCGCCAAAGCGGTCAAAAGCGGCATCCGGCGCAGCGGCTGCGGCTACTGCGGCCACGACGACGGCGCGCACCCCTGCTGGGCCGTACAGCGTGTTACGCGAGAAGTTGGCGGCGGCGAGCATGGTAGACAAGGACTTTGTGTCCTTTGTGGAGGCCTGCCTTACGTTGGATCACAAGCGACGTCCTACAACGGCGCAACTGCTGAACCACCCTTTCATCAAGAATGAGCGAATCTAAACGGTTTTGTTTCTGCTTCTGATGAGGTTAAGCATCACTTGCTTTCCTTTTTGCTCCCCTTGAAGCTATCGTTGCAATTCGGAGGCAGTGATCTCGTTTGCTCCGTTCTCCTCATTTTCTCTTCCTTCACCGCCGCAGCACTGCTCTTTTCTTTTTTTCCTTTTCGTATCCGCGTCTTCTCTTTTCCTGCTTGGGCGTTCTTCTCCCCTCTGTCCCGTTTCTTCTTTTCCATTGTTCAACTTTCCAGTTTTTAGTTAACTTTAGTGAGCTACGCAAACAGAGTTTTTTTCTTTTTTTCTCTTTCATTTCTCTTTTGTCCCTCCCTTCGAAGAGCAAGTCGGTTAAACGTGGAGGAGACAGTGTGTCTGTCTGCATGCTGTATTTCTTTTTTTTGATGTTTTCTTTTCCACTAGCTGTTGTGTCGCATTGCTCCCATTTCATATGTACAATCTATCATTTCTCTTTTTTTGCATTTGTTCTTAGTGTGGTTGACGTTAAACAGTGATTAAAGCTGGCCTGATGATGTTCTCTTCTTTCCCTCTCCGTTTCCTTCTGCGAAGCTGTCATGAAGGAATTGAGTGGCAAAGCAAATCAAAGCAAAAAGCGCATATATGATGCACACACGCGAGCTGCGCTGCTTCACTTTTTGTGGCCTACTATTCGTTATTAAAAAAAAAAAATGAGATGAGTGATTGATTGTTGCAGAATGCTTGTTGTTGATAACGCGATAGCTGTTGTCGCTACTCTCTATCCTTGAGTTTTTTTTTATTGCTTTTGTTTTACACATCCTCTTTTTTTTTTGTTGTTGTAGAACGAACACGTTGACTGCGCTACAGCCTTAGACTTTTTTTTGTTTCCTGTCTCCTTGGTTTTGTTTTTCCCTTTTCTGATTTGCACACCTAACGTCTGATGTATCCGTTGGTAGTTCGGCACTTTTTTATGTTGTTCTTGAGTGATGGATAGACGATAGCCACCTTGGCTGATTGAACAGCTGCCATTCATTTAAAACCCTATGCACGCAAACAAGCGAAGAGTTGTCAGAGTCCTGTATGTGCAACCGCTAAACTCTTGCGTTGCACACTAAAACTCATTTGTATGAGAGAATTAAATGCGTCGTTGCGTAAAAAAAAAAAGGTAAAAAGAAGAAGAAAAAGGAAAAGACTGCAGCCTGATGTGGACACGCAGGAAGGCCACGTTGGACACGTTCAGTGTTTTCACGAGAGCACATTGCCTATCTGACGAGGACTGCGTCACGCAGCATCACGTTGAAAGACGTGAAAGCGTGCGGGAAGAACCGGTAGTAGAAATCACTCCCCTTTGCAGCTGTAACCTAGTATGGTCCCCCCCCCCTTCGTGCCGGCAAAAAAGCAACGCAACTCTTCTCTTCCCATCGCTCTTGTTCCTACAATTTTGCTAGCGTACGTTCATCAAGAAGTGTCGTTCTCTTTCAGTTTACTGTGGCACAGCGCTGCGTTCGCTGCGTTTTGTGTGCGTTGCAACGTGCCATTGACTCTCCATTTTTTTTTCTTCGTTTCTGTTTTTACCGATGCGGTGCTGATTGTTTGGCAACATTTTAAAAGCCTCTGGGAAGCACAAAGCAAAAAAAAAATAAAAATAAAGTACCACAGCGTGTAGGGGACAAAACAGAATTGAAGTGTAGCGCGCATCCAAGCAAGTCGCACCGTGCTGCACGTCGACAAGACACGCGTACACACACACGCATTCATCGTCAAAAACGGGTACGTAGCTTTTTTTTCCCCCTTTCTCTTTTTTTTTCAATGGGACTGCGACGACAACAGTTGTCGGTGTGGCGGCTGTCGTTACTTCTCGCTCTTTTTCTCCTCTGCCGTGCGCTTCTCGATGATGGTGACGTGGTGACTCGTGTGGCGCGATGGAGCACGAGTGACTTCGTGCTGGTGCAGCACAGCAGACGTGCACCGTCGACTTCTCCTCACGTAATCGCGGAGGCGTACGCCACTGGGCACGACCATTTTCCTCGCGTCCTCTTCGCTGCGGCGCACACGGTCTACCGTGTAAACGTGCAGAAGGATCGCATCTACCCGGACGAGGCACGACAGTACAGCTACGACGCGGACCTTAAGCCGTCCATGGTGCCGTGGCGTGACCTCCGCACCACGCTGCGGCGCGCCGGCTGCTTCGCCACGCGTGCCCTGCCTCGCCTCACCGGCACCGGCTCGTCCGCGTTTGTGGCGGAAGACTCCACGCTCCACGGCAGCGAGGGTAGTAGTAGTGAGGGGGTGCCGCTGGTGAACCGCACCGCCGTGGCGGAGTCGCCCCTCGCACTCCCGCCGGTGTGCCGCAGACCGATCGTCCTCCTCAGCGGCCGCACCCGCGACTGCGTGAGCTGCAACCACTTCGCCGCGGAGGTGCGGCGCGACTACGGGGCGGAGTGGTCGTACATCCGCAACTACGTTACCCTCGTCGACGCGGGCGATCCCATGTCTGAGCAGCTGGCACGCTTCCCCTACCCACTCTGGTACGATGCGGCAGCGATGGCCCGCGAGCTCGTCTTGACGCCGCGCTTCGACAGCGGTGAGGCGAACGACGCGAACACGCGGGGCAACCGGTCCACTGCGTCTCCGCTGCAGGATGACGTGTTGCGTGACCGGCTGACGGGCACCGGCACGACGACTCCGCATCAGCTGACGGAGGCGGAGGCGGACTACGCGCTCTTCAACGCCGGGCTGCGTCAGAAGGCCGCGTTGCTCGTCAAGGCCCCTGCTGTGCAGGCGGGCCACCAGTGGTCGCGGCTGGTGCAGCGCACCTTCGCCCACCCAAGTGAGTACGTGCTGCGCATCATCTTCATGTATCCACACAACGGGAGTATCATGCGCGATGTGGTGAACGAGGGCATCTTTGAGGGAAGCTCGCCGGACTACTTGCACTTCTACACCTCTGCAAAGCACTTCTTCCACGCCGTCAGGAAGGCGGTGCGTGTGATGGACTGGCTGGAGCGCTTCGGCGACTACTGACGAAGGCAGCGGAGGGAGGGGTGAGTGGCGCGAATAGGGTGAGGCGACGCGGCGCTCTGTGGTTTTTTTTTTCTTGCTTTTCTGCTTGGGTTGCTGTATACTATCGTACTGCCTGGACTGTCTCGGTGGAGCGTCCTTTCGCCATATCCTGAAGAAAGACGAGCGGATAAAAGTGACTTTCTAAACGTGTGGCGCGTGCCGTATGCAGGAGTCGCCACCGGTCTACAGCGAAACGTTTTTTTCTTCTCAAATCGAAGGAAACTACAAGCCGTCAGCAACAGCGCGTGCTTTGCGTTCTGCAGTTTTTGACACTTGAGCTTTGCTGTCGCTCACTTGTCTTGGTTGCTTGTTTTGAAACCATTCCCCTTGCTTTTTTTTTTGTTGTCTCCTCTGCACAACCACTGCCAGCGCTTTCAGAACAACAAAAAAAGTTCTTTCGTCTATTCAGTTTTTCTTTTCCCGCACACTCCGTTTGTTTTTCTCTTCGGTACGTGATAGCACTTGTGCACCAGCATTGAGTGTTCGCATTGAAAGAAGAGAGGAAACGGCCAATTATACGTCTCGCATTGCGAGAGCGCAGGCGAAGTAGTTATACACCACAAAAGAGGTCAATCGCACACACACGCACACACACACACACACACCAACATCGGATAATATGGCGATCGAGTCTACCCTTCGCTTCCTCATCTCCAACTGCCTCTCCTACGCGGTGGTGGTGGGGGCCTCCATTCTGAAGGTGCCGCAGATCTTGAAGGTGTGGCAGCACAACAAGGCGGACGGCATCTCCCTCCTGTCCATCATCGTGGAACTGCTGTCCTACGTCATCTCGACCAGCTGGGGTATGGTGCAGGGCCTGCCCTTCCGCGACTTTGGCGAGAACTTCCTCATCACCGTCCAGCTCGTCGTGTTGCTGCTGTTGGTGGCCCGGCTGCAGAAGAAGACGAAGGCGGCGTGCCTGGCGCTTGTCGTGGAGTTGCTGACCTTCTACGCTTTTGCCAGCGGCCAGGTGCCACGCAGCGTGCACGAGACGCTCCTCAGCGGGCAGGTGTTGCTGAACATGTCCAGCCGTGTCCCTCAAATCTACGCGAACCACCGCACGCGCTGCCAGGGCCAGCTGTCCTTCTTGACCTTTTTCCTGGCGTTTGGCGGCGGCGTCGCGCGTGTGATGACGACGGCGCTGAACGTGTCGTGGGAGAAAGGGAAGGGGGTGATGTTGGTGCAGTTCGGCGTGGCAGCCTCGCTGAACGCGATTATCCTGGCGCAGATGCTCTACTACAAGATGGTCGACAAGAAGCCGCGGAAGCCGGCGGCGGTGGCGAAGGAGGCGAAGCGGCAGTAGTACAGCGCTGTAGCGGCGGCGCGTACCGTAGAAAAAAAAAAAATTGCAACAAAGAAGGTCGACTTTGTCGGTCTCGACTTGTAGACGATGGCTGGCACCGCTATACACAGCACGCGAGCTGGATACTCAGCTGTTCGCAAGGAAAACGGGTACATCACCCAGTCTACCCCCATTACCTATACAAAGAAAAAAACAAAAAGACACAAAGAAGAAACAAAGGGAGAATGAAAGTGGAACACCACTTTTACATTGAGCATCGTACGCCGCAACGGATGCGTTGATTCATTAGCCTTCAGCTGCGCCGAGCATAAAAAAAAAAAAATCTTACGAGGTACGTGCAGTTCTATCTCTGATGTGCTTTTCCTTTCATGGGCTGTAGGCTTGCACAGGGCAGTGTCACGTAGGCAAACAGTCACAACAACAAGCACCTGCAAACTCACACACTGTTTACTCCTCCCCTGTTTTTTACCCCTCGTTTTTGTTTCTTCTTGTGCAAGTGTCATACCCGCAGAGCAGAGTGAAAAGACTGTATGCCTTCTCCGTGGAAACGCGTCGACCTGCTTAGTCTCTCCTCGATTACCTCCGCTGCCGCCGCAAAGCGACGTGCAGCCAATGCCGGACTGCTGGCCCACACCAAGAAGCGAGACGATCGCCAAGGTGGACTGCGCAGCGACGTTCACCGTCAAGGGAGAGCAGTTCAAAGCGCAGCAGCAGTGAATCCACCTTCTCCAGCGGAGGTGCCGGCGTGGCGCAATGCGCGAAAGGAGCGGGGTACTGCGGCGCAGCTGACTGGTGCTGCTTGTTCTTCAGGCGCGAAGCTGCAGCCTGCCACCGCTGCTGCTGCTGCTGCTGCTGCTGCTGCGACGACACGCGTCTCCATCTCGCGTCTACTTGGTGGCCCGGCGCTGACGTGGCAGGCATCGCTGGCGTGCTTCGTAGAGTTGACAGAGCGCAGTTGCGGCAGCCTAGAGGAAGCAGAGCGAACACGTCGTGCAGACGCGGAGGAGAGCCCGATGCACACGGACGGGGTACCACTGGAGGCAATCCTGTCCTTGTACGGTGAACTGCTGCGCGTGGCAGGGGACACCGCATTGCACGCCGGAGGAGGAAAGAGCAGAGGAGATGGTGCGGGTGGTGCAGCGTGGAGAAGGGCTGTGGAGGACGACGCGACGTGTAACCGGCACAGGAGCGAGTCGAACGGTTACGTCTCGGATGCCTTCGATGACGCATCGCGTAGCGACGCGTCGTTGTCGTCGTCGCCGTCTGCGGCTGTGTCGCCGCTACGCTTCTTAGCCTACGCGGCCCACCACCACGCTGGCCTGAAACCCGTCGCGTGCGTCCTTGCTGCAGCGTTCGAGCGGGGTGGGAGTTCTGCGCCGTCTCCGCCTCCTTCGTCGTCAGGCAACCGATGCGTCTTCGATGCAGGATTCTTTCATAACGGCTGTCTTCCGTGCGACACAGCAGACGAGCTGACGCGCCTTCTCTCCGTGTCAACGGTGCTGCACGTCGGACTTGGGGCGGTGCTGCGCGCACCGGTTGGAGTGCCCACACTGCAGCCGTCATCACCTTTTGCAGACGCGCAAAAGCGGCTGCAGGGGCAGCAGCGGTGGGCTGCGCTGCGCACCATTCACCACCTCGAGCGCCACGGCGGTGCTCGGGACTACATGGAGGGGCTTGCGAGGAGCTTGAGAGCGGACGGAGGGGAAGCAGCGCGCACAGTGGCACGCGTCGCCTCGGCAGCGCGAAGTGCGGAGTCGCCGCCGCTGCCCACAGAGGAGACGAAAGATAGCAACGTGGAGGTGGCCGCAGCGTGGCGTACGCCGGAGCAGGCGCACCAGTTGGACATGTCAACACCACCTGGTCAGCAGCGGCGCACCGCATCTAGCAAACTGCCGGCCCGTCGAAAGACAAACACCGGCTCTGTCAACGAGGCGTGGGATGTGGTGCGTGCTGCTGCCGAGCAGCTACCGAATTTCACGCTTCTCTTTCAGACACTGCAGCAGGCCTGGGAGACACACAACGCGCGGCGGCTTTCGTCGACGGTTGCAGGAGAGCAGTGGTCGACGTCGGCCAACACTGCGGTAGAGGGGCAGAGAGGGATAGACGACGTCTCTCTGCAGCACGACAGCGACCCCGCTGCTGCACACACAGTGTTGCCGTCCGTGTTGCTCTTTTCACCTCGTGACGAGGCAACGGGCGGGGATGGAGATGCTGCGTTGACCATGGTGCGTGCGCTGGCACAGACGGGGGCTTCACCCGACCCTCTCCTCACCCAACGGATGGATGAAGGTGACGGAGCATCGATGTCGGACGCGGAGCTGACGCAGCTGACGATGGACATTGTACACTTTGCATGGGAGGCTATCGGCATCGTTCAGGCATACGCAGTGGACCAAAACGCGAAGGCAGCGGCCGATTCCTCGCTTGGTGGTGCTCCGTCGGAGCTGCCGGCCGTTGCGGAGTCCAGTCTTGCGGAAGGCGAGGCCCTCCTCCAGCTGTTGCGCACCGCTACTCGCTTCTGCAGCTACGCAGATGTGTGCGCCTGGCTCGAGCGCTTGCTGCTTCCGTCGTCGACGACGTCGCAACAGCAGCCAGCATCTGGCGTGGGCGTCGAGGAGACGCGACGCGACAGCGGTGCAGCAACGGAGCAGCAGCGTGCAGCTCTCCTGTGCCTCCTCGCACGTGCCATACGACGCGCGCCGTCGTGGTCAGCGGTCTGCACGTCGCTCCAGACGCTCTGGCCGCGTCTTCCACCCACAGTAGCGGCACAGCCCTCCGCTGAGAGTACGGTCTGCCACCGTGCAGCGGACAGGGACTGGCGGGACGGCGCTTCAGCTTGCGGTGGTGGCTTCGCCGCGTGCCGCGAGCTGCTGGATGCGTTTCTCGCCTCCCCTCACGCACCGACGCGTCGGCCGCACACTGAGAGCGAGCTTGCTTTTTGGTGTGATGTGATCTGTACACCGACATACACGCCGGACAGCAACGCTGGGGGAAAAATGAACCTCCCTCCACTTTCCTCTTGCACCAAAGAAGAAGGGGCTGTGGATGCACGAGTGCGGTGGTCGCGGCTGCTGTACGGCGCCATGCCGTCCACGCCGGACACGTCGATGCGTCACGTGGCAGCACGGCACCGTGCGATGACGGCCGCGGCCGCAGGGCTGGCCCGTCAGTGGCTGCTTCCGACTGGAGCACAGGCGGCCGCGTTGAGTCGACTTGCGGCGTGCCACGCCTGGTGTGCGACCATGTGGAGGGCGGAGCTGGACGCACTGCATGGTGCAGCTGCTAAAACCACCGCAACCCCGCGTTCACCCTTCGAGGCATCTACGGCTGCGGCCGGGCATCACGGCACTGCAGGAACAGCAGTCGCAGTGCGGCACTTGGCCGAGCAGCACCGCACCTTCTCGTCCCTCTTTCTCACACAAAGCGAGACGCACGACTGGTTCGAGACGGTGCTGCGTTGCACCAGTCACGGTGCCGCACGTCAGCTGGTCCTCGCGGCGGCGTGTGGCGGGCGGTGGAACGGCGCCGACTCAACAGCGCCTGCGCCGTCCCCTCAGGACGCGACGGCTGGACGGGCTTACAGAGGCTGCGCGACGGAGCGTCATCGCCGCGCTGACGGATGGATGTCGAGTGCCGCCGGGCCCGGCAGGATGGTGACGGATCTGACGCGCGTCATGCAGCGGTGGATCGACACGAGCAGTGCCGTAGCCGCCAACACGTTCACCGCTGCCGTTGCGCAACAGCTCGCCGTTGCTTCCACCGAACACGAGGGAACTGCGCATTTGCTACCCTGTGAGGGGCTTGCAGGCAGCAGCCAAGAAAGACGTCTCGGCGACGTCGGGCCGCTCATCGATGACGTTGTGTGTACTCTTCAGAGTACGGACTGGCATTCCGCCTTTCCCACGGCAACGTTTGATGTGATCACGGCGTGGGCCGGCGCCGTCAACACGGTGCTCGTCGTCGTGCGCCGCGCGATCACTCGAGCAGGACTGCAGTGGGAGCAGCAGATGCGTCACTGCCCAGTCCCACCGCAGAGCAACGCGTCTGCCGTCACGATGCCTTTACTTTTTGGCACTGCAGTGTTAGACAGTGGCCACGACGCGCACTACACGCCGGACGACGCACAGATGCCGATGGAGAACTCAGCGGCGGCCGTAGCGCGTCTGCGCGACTGGGTGGGGTTTTTGTGCACGTGCCCGCCGTCTCTCTTGGCGGATGAGCAGCACGTGGTGGTGTGGTTGTACCTCCTCATGCGGCAGGTGGAGGAGCTGCATGGCGGCATCGATGCACAGAGGCACAACGGCACACACGACACCACCACCACCACCACCACGGAGCCACCGGCGAACACGCAACAGCTGTGGACGGTGCAGACGGCGGAGGCCGCGGTGCGTCGCGTTGCGCAGTCCCTCAGCCAGCAGCTGTGGTCAACTCTGCCTCCCACCTCACTTCTGCCGCCGATGTTGCTCAACTGGTTGTTGACGCGTGGCGGCATGCAGAACTGGGGGGACGCCGTGCGCTTCCTCCGCTGCGCAGCCTCCGCCACCACCGAGTCGCACCGGGGAAATACGGCTGCGGGCGATGACAGGGAGACGAACGCAGGCGGTGATGACGGGGATGGGCAGCGGCCGTTCGACCTGCTGGTGCTGCCGCTGGATCGAGTTGTGTCGATGACACACGCGATGCGGGTGTTGTGCACGCTGCAGGTCGTGGAGGACCGCGATGAGCGCTCGTGGCGTCTTCGGAGGGCGGCGATGGCCTCGTGGCGGCGAAAACTACCCGATGCCGCACCACCCTCGCCCACGTCCCACACGCAGAAGACGAGCGACGGGCTCCGTCCGCGCAAGTGGAGCATCGCACGGCGGACCAGGGCAGCCTCGACGGCGCAGGCGGTAGTGCGGGCGACGCAAGCGACGAGTGCCGTGGTCGCCTCGCAGCCCGCAGCAGACCGCACCGAGGCGGACGCGGCGGTGGACTTTCTCGTCTGCCACTACTACGGCGAGATCGAGCGGGTGCTGCTGCGCGAGTGGTACAGTCGGGCGGTGGCAGCGGTGCTGGAGTTTGTGGTGGAGCACCCGGAGCACACGTTTCTCACGTACGCCGCCGACGCACCAACGCACGCGGCGCTGGCGCTGCGCACGCGACTTGCGGCAACGAATTCAAGCCGTGAGCCATACATGTTGATGCAGCCACATGCAGGTGTTCTCACTTCCCCAGCGCCGCCGACCGCATCGGCGTTCGCCACAGACGCGTTACACGTCTCTCTTAGCCAGTGGCGAGCAGGGGTCCAGGGTCAAGACGCGTGGCGGTGCGTGAGAGGGACACGGATGCGGAGCCTGGCGGTGCGGCCGCTGCATCGATGCCGCCTCATCTCCCAGCAAGTGCTCCCAGGATGGCAGAGAAGGACGCTGCGGAAGGCAGACCCGAGGCTTTTTCTACGATAGAGTCAGAAAATGGGGATGGCGGCAGCATCTACTTCCAAAACGGCCCTCCGCTGACCAACGCGGGTAACGCGCCGCGCGCTGTTGCTGCCGCCGCCGCACAGCCGTGCGCGCTGCGTGTGCCGCTGCACTTTCTCGGTGCTTTCATCCTTCAGGAGTGCCGCATTGGCGCTCCGGTGGCTGACCCTGCCACACAACAGGAGGTGCGCCAGGCGCTGTCCGCGGCGTTCGTGAGGTGTGCAGCGCACAACACAGGCGAAGCTGTTGACGTTGCCATTCCCGTTTCTCGCAACGGTTATGAAGCATTGAAGTCGCGTCAGCGACGAGCACCGCACCCGGCACGCCGACCCCAGCTCACTGAAACGTCAAGCCCACCACTGATCGACGGCGCACCGCCACAACGCCCACCACTTACGGTGACGGAGGAGGGAGTGGTGTCTCCTTCCGCGGTGATGGGCGTGGGGCATCCGCGCACGCAGTGCCAACCCCACCCTCTCCACGCTGCACTCGTGGATCTCTTTCACCGTTTACTGACGGTGAAGAAGGCGGAATTGGCAGAGTGCAGCGACCACGACCGTTCAGTGGAGGAGACGGTGGAGGATGTGGTCCTTCGACATCCTCCACCGTCAGGAAGGAACAAAGCAACAGCAGTGACGTGGGATGAGAGAGAGAGAGAGAGAAAACGAAAAAAAAAGACCCTTGAGCCACAAACTTCATTGCTGTGCTCAGCGGCTGCCTGATTGCTCGTCGACGACTTCGAAGTGAGCTGTGTCCGAGTTGTGTGGCCCTTTCCTTCTTTCATATGCCTTTACTTCACATTGTTGACAAAAGGCAACAATACCAAAAAAAAAAAACAACAACAACACACAACAGCACAATGCGCACAACAAAAAACAAAGACCAGATAGCCGAAAGAGACTTTAAAATGAAACGGGTGTGCATTCAGCTGAAAGCGTCTACGTCCCACAGGTCGACTTCTACGTTCTCTAGCTGTGAACGTGCGCATACCACACTCTGCTGGCCGCTTCTTCTTCGCCTTCTCTCAACTCCGCTCTCGGCACCTTCTCCATCGAAAAACTCTCTTTTTTTTTTATCTATCCCCTTCCTCTGTTGGTGTACACCGCACAGCTGCGAACACGAACTCTGAAACGTCAGTTTACGTAACACCATTATTTTCGGGTCGTATCTCCTTTACTATACCCTACTTCGCGGAACAATCTTCTGCTTCTTTGTGGAACCTCGGTGCACCACAAAAAAGTGCAATCGACGTGTGGTTTGTGTAGAGCTTACCCACCAACTGATCATAAACGGTATATAAATACTTTACGTGCATGACAAGTCCATCGTAGTCGGCCATTTTTACGTTTCCTTTTGTTCGTTGCCTTGATTGTGTTTCTTTTTTTTCTTTGACCACCTAGGGCAAGTGAAGCCACATCTCCCTGCTTCACTTAACCGCGCTGCTACACACAACTTAAACCAGTCTCACTTTATGCTTGTGCAGCCACCTCCTTCATCAAACACGGCGCCAGTAGCAACACATAAACACATACCGTAAACTGTATAGCTGCTCTTCTTCCTTCGCGCAGACGTATAGAAGGATGGTCCGACCCTCTGCCACGAAACGGGAGTCAGAGCGCGTGCAAGTCTCCGTCCGCGTCCGTCCTCTCAACCCGCGTGAGCAAAAAGCGGCTGACGGCTCGGTGATCACGGTGACCGCAAACCAGGACACCGCCGTCATCACGGTGGCTCCGCTGAGCAGCAACCACACAGACCCAACCGGAGACGGTGCGGTAGTCAACCGAAATCTGGACAAGACTTCCAGTTCGACCACGTGTTCTGGTCCGTGGACAAACCGGATGCGTCCGGCGGCAGCCCGGCAACGCAGGCGGACGTGTTCCAGACGATCGGTGCGCCGCTGGTGCAGCACGCGTTCGATGGGTTCAACTCGTGCCTGTTCGCGTACGGGCAGACGGGCAGCGGGAAGACGTACACGATGATGGGTGCGGACGTGAACGCGCTCGGCGGCGAGGGCAGCGGCGTGACGCCGCGGATCTGCCTGGAGATCTTCGCGCGCAAGGCGAGCATCGAGGCGGAGGGGCACTCGCGGT